>CAEFZY010021251.1:0-14885 GCA_903066815.1 Brachyrhaphis roseni | reverse complement strand
TGAAAAGAATAGGTCATTACACAAAATAATCCAACACTACCACCTAATGGCCATATCTGATATTGACTTTTTGTGTTTGAACATACAACTTGCTGTTTTTGCTACAGATCGTATTATGGCAGAAAATCACCAAGTAACAAGAAACCCCATAGTTGATTTTGACCTTATTTTTTGTTTTAATTTACAGTATAAAAGAAGAGAAGGGAAGCAGTTATAGAGACCCATGCTTTTTCTGGTAACATGACCCAAGAATAGGTAGTTATAAGCCATCTTGATGCAGCCTACTTATTGTTATTATTTGACTGACAGCACAGTGTAACATCAGCATGTAAGAGATCTGCTTACAAAGTTTTTGTTAACTACTGCACTTTTAGAGGATTATTTGAAATGTTGCAACCACTTTAGTTAAGGTGACACTTTGTTATTGAAAAATGACTGTTTTCGCAACTGAGTTTGAAAGAAACATTTAAAACATTTCAATTGGTGTATGGTTGATAATTTTATAAGCTAGTAATGACAGATATTGAAAGCATGATTAAGTTTACAGAACAGCACTGAAAGTTTTGAGACTGATCAATAGAAAATCAATCATAAGTTACAGTATTTTAATTTCTAGAGAGGTATCCTGCATTTTTTTTGCCATTTTAATTAACACACATAACTGTAAGAATGTGTGTCATGTTTTTTTGGTTCTGTGACTTAGAACATTGTGTGCAAAAGCAATACTGCCACACCTTTTTCTGTAAATGAAAATGAAAGTAAATTTTCATTTAGTAAGTGAGGAGCTATATAGAAAAGTTAATTGTCTCAGAGTTTCACTGTCAGCCTGACAAGGAGCACACTGAACAAGGTAAGTTATGTGGTAACCTACCTCATAATCTAGTCTAGATTAATTTAATGATACATTTAAGTATTGTATTTTAAAACACCTAATCATGAATGGATCCACTGAAGTTCTTTGAAGATGTATCGTTCTCATCGGTTGCTTATATTTATTATTTCATGATGTTCTTAGCATATATTTTCAATGCTATTCTTTAGGATACAAATTGTTAATCATATTGAGGTTAAGATGTAGATTTCTTTTGATTGTTATTGCATTTTTTAGTCATTCTCTCATAGTTTTGAGCTTTGAAGACAAAGGAGGAGAAGGAGGAAGTGGAACTGTGTAAGATTTTTTTAATGGTTGTAAGTCTGCAGCCTTCATAAAATGTGATGTCCTAAATTACAAGGTAACACAAATATCTAATGAGTTGTTATATTATCCAAGACTTAGTATACACAATTAATCTTTATTTTGTTTTTGTTTAAACAGGAATATGAACTTCTGTCCAGACTGCGGAATTCGAGTGGATAGCTCATATAAATTCTGCCCTAATTGTGGGTTTAAGCTCTATCTCTTAGCTCAAAACAGGAAGCAAGGTTAGTTTCTTTTAGGCAAACACTTTGTCTGATGTATCTGTAGTATCTCAGTGTTAACCCTTTACCTATTTTGTTGATGTGGTAAAAACTATATATAAAATATGAACTTTAAATCTTTTATGGTTTTACAGTGCCCTCTTTCGCCTTGATTATCTTCAAGGGAACTTTGGACAACAATATAGCAATAACTGATGGATATTTAACCTTGAAAGGAATGAGAACTTAGATAACAAATGTTTGTTTGTTTTTTCATACAAAATGTTATGAATTCAAGACTAAACATAATTTACTGTATTATATCTACTTATTTTTTTAAATTCTTTTTTCTTTTTTTACATTTTATACATGACAACTTAGAACTTAAGTACATTTTGTTATGATTTGTTGTTGTAGAACAACATAAAGTAGCACATAATTGTGAAGTGGACAGAAAAGCATTCCGAGTTTTCAAAATATTTCGCCAGTACAATTGTGAAAATTTAGTGTGCATTTATATTCAGATCCCCCTCAGTCAATATTTTGCAGAACTACAGTTCACTCTAAGTAAGGATTCATGACTTGACCTTCTTTTCAAATCTTAATTAAATATTTACCTTCTTTCCAAGTTGTCTCAAGCTGGTTTGGATTTGATTTAAAGTTTTTGTAAACATAAATTTTCAAATCATGGCACATTTTCAGTTTCGTTTGGGTTTGTACTTGTACTTGCACTCTGTAATCCAGGAATTTGCTTTGATAAAAAACATTCCATTGTTTTTTATCTTTGGTTTTTATGTTGAGTGGATGACCAGTAGGTGTCCTGCCAACACATTTTCTCACTTGAGCTGTGGGTCTGTGAGAGATGGGCCATCGGCCCAGTCAGTTTAACTGGGTGGTCATGTTCTGGAACCTTTTTTGGATCATGGATTGAAAACTGCTCTGTGAAATGTTCACATATTTGGATATTGTCTAATTCATACTGCTAGTGTGCTGCAGAAAATTGAGTGCTTTGTGTGTGTGCTTATCCCCATGTTGCAGGGTGAGTTTACTATTCTTTTGTTTTAGGTTCCAGTCTTCAGACTTGAGACTTTTCTGGTTATTTTTAAGTAAACCTTTAACTATATCCTGGTTTTTGTCTTTTCATTCCTTGGTCATTTATTGTTATAGTCCCCCCTGACACTTCTAGATTGTGTTTGGGACATAACACTTTACCAGGAATACTCACTTTATAGTGAAATTGAATTATACACAGACTGACTTGATTTTACAAATTGGGTGATGTCTGAAGGGTTATGATCACAAAAGTTTTATGGGGTGTCCAAGCAAAAGGTGCTCTATGCATATGCAATCCACAATTTTCAGATTTGTGTAAAATAAAGAAAAATGTGGTATATAAAAAAATCTTATATGAATACTTTTGCAAGGCATCTGCATTAATGACTTAATCTTGTTATTTTTTAATATGCAGAATTTCTTAATTTCCATCTTTTGGCCCGCACAAGATGGAAATTAGGGTTGCATGACTTTTTTTTTCCTGAAATAGATGCCTCCTCATCAGAAAACCAGCCTGCTGTCACAAAGGAGAACCAAAACAAGGATCAAGATCAGGTTACACAAGCTGAACAAGAGCACCAGAATGAAATACAGGTAAACATTCATAGAATAAGTAATTTTCAAGTTAATATTTTTATGATCCATGGATTTAAGATTGTTCTGGAAATGTATTAAAAAATGTTCTGTTCGGATTAGAGAAATGACTGCATCGCTTCCTTTGTAGGAATTGCTAATTGCTGCATTGTTGAATTGTTCAACAAGCCTGTGAGGCTGCAATAAGTGCAGCAAGCAGAGTTGCAACTTTATTTTAAGGCTTATGTTATTATTATTAATTTAATTATAATTACTTTAATGTAAATACATTACTCTGTTTTGCTTCTAATTGAATGTTGTTCTGTTATTTACACAGAAGATGAGCTCAGATCTTACCAGAAATGATGCTGCTAACACTGTCCTAGAGGACACGAGAAAGACGTCCTCACAGAACCAGGTACCATCCACCAATGAGACTATTGTAATCTCCCAGATCAAAGGAAGTTGTACAGAAGATGAAGGAGCATTTCCTGTGGTGTCTGGGGGTAACGGTCCACTATGCAGTGAGGAAACTACTGGATTGAGCCTGTCTGTCAACCCAACTCAGCCTCTTATACCTCTTAGTGCTAATCAGACAGAGAAGCAGACAAAAGGTATAGTAGAACAACCATATCTATTGCAGACTACTGGTGACAAGCAAATTAAGTTGTGTTGATAATTATCTCACTTCTAACTGCATCTCTAGAATGCAGCTCTACTGCTCCTGAATTATCTGAGCAAACATGTCAACAACAAGAAGTGTCAAAACTGTCAACATTTGAAGAACCTGAAGCTACGACAGCATCTCAAGACAAATTGATTGTGGATGGGAAGCAAAATGATAATAGAAAGCAAATGATTGAAGAACACGCAAGTTGTAAGGAAAACAAAGCAGCTGTCGTTGAAAGTTATCTAAATGATGGGACTTTGCAATATACTGAGACTTTGCCAAATGTTTGTTCTGGAACAAAGGAAACGGACACCTTTTCCGAGGTAGTTATACTGTATGTCACACAATTGTATCTTGTATGTTGATCGGTAATTCTAGATTCTACATTGATTAGTTTGAGTACTGTTAAAGACTTCCACACACATCTTCCCCCAAGTTTGTGATGTGCAAGATCAAAGACGAGTCAGCAAATTAAAATCAACCAAACTTTAATAAAATGCAAAAAAACGTCTTTTCGGAGATCAGACAGAAAAAATCCATACAAAGATTCAGTCGTATCTGATATACATTCTGACTATCTGCAGTTAGAGAGCTAAGCCACACACCTTAAGCTGCACAACAAACTGCTTCCGGAATATTACAGCACCGTCTGCTCACATAACTAATGTTTTCGGTTACTTTCAACAGTTTCGGTTTATCAGTCCTACTTCCTAATAGGGAGTTATTATTTTTGAGATTTTGCAGCTCCAGGTGCAGGCCGAACCTGGTTCAGTCAACCTGACAAGGTCAAGAATGTTAGGGCGCAAATATCACAAATAGCAGAGCCATGCCATGATGTTGTTATAGCATGTCTATTAGGTAATATAAGCTTCACTACCTGCTGGTTAACATATTATAATAAAAGACTAAACATAATCCCATAGTACTTAAATCTGAAATTGTCTGAGCAACCTGTATTTGACCTGTATCTGATCTGGCTGCAGTGTGAACATAACCTAATGCTAGATTTTCTCTCATCTAGTTTCTAATAATATTAAGTATCAGGAGATAGGAATGGTTTTCTTATTAGGCTCTTCTGAATTGCAGTATCATGTAATTTAAATTGTGCTAACCTTGCTTTGTAGGTTATTACAATTACTCCTTAGATGACAGTATCTAACTTGTATATTATGTAAGTGTGTGAACCACACATGCTGACCTTGGCTTTCCAATAACAAAACATGACCATATTCCAAAGGTGATACTAAAACATAAACAACTAAAGAAGACAACTAGTCTAACCATGAGCAGAATGGAAAAAAAGATCAGGAAGGTACTCTGTTTTGTAAAAAAAAAAAATAAGCTAATGTTATACTAATATTTGTGCAGTGGTAAAATCTCAACAGCTTGAAAGTAAAACATACTCTTGCATTGTTTTATTTTGCATTCTAAAATGGCTTTCAGACCAAAAGCCTGAAGCACTTAGCTTAACACTGGGCTCAACCTCTGTATTAAAGAGCATAGTTTTAGTGACAATACAAAATAAGTAAAACTAAACAAAGTAAACTAGCAAATAAGAGCTATGTATGTCAACACGAGACAGACTAAAGTTACCAAGTTAAATGGTTACCAGGAAACGCATTAACCGTAAATATGAAGAAAATGAAACCCAGCACAAATGGAGGCTAGTATAGAAAATAAAACGAATCCATATTTTTTCTCAGAGAAATATGGATTCAGAACTTCTACTTAAAATCAGAATCCTAACCAATATATTTAATGAACAGTATAAAAGTTGTGCAATGTTTTATTTCAGAAAATACTTTTATTACAAAATGCCTGTCAAACATGCATTTTTATGTTTGACATAAAAACATAAAAATGCATGTTTTTATGTTTTTAAATATAAAAACATGCATTTTTTTAATGCATGTTTTTCTGTGACAGATGTCATCAGATGACTCTGGTCTTACCAGAAATAACACTCCTGGCACTGTCTTAGAGGACACAAGAGAGACGTCCTCGCAGAACCAGACACTACATGTTGTAATCCCTCAGATCAAACGAAGTTATACCGAAGGCACAAAGGCATTTCCTGTCGCTACTGATGGGAATGGTTCACAAGAGTCTGATGAAACTACTGGATCGAGCCTTTCTGTCAAAGCAGTTGAGCCGCTTACACCTTTAGGTTCTAATCAGACAGCGAAGCAATCAAAAGGTATAGTAGAACAATATGCAACCTACTGGTGACAAACAAAATCATTTGTCTTGATAATTATCTTACTCTGTGTCACTAACCTTATCTGCAGAATGTAGTTCCACCGCTCCTGAATCATCTGAACAAACTCCTCAACAACAAGAAGTGTCAAAACTGTCAACATCTGAAGAAGATGAAGATGCAACAGTGTCTAAAGATAGACTAAGTGTGGGTGGAACTCAAGATAATAATGGAAAACAAATCAATAAAGAACATGCAGATTATAAGAAGAACCAATCAGCTCTTGTTGGAAGTTACCCAGATGAGGGTACTATCAAAGACACTGAGAGTCCCCCAAATGTATGTTCTGAAAGAAATGACACAGACACCATAACTCAGGTAGTTATAAGTCATAAAATACTATCCAAGTGTATGGAACTAAGTGTATGGTGCTGAGTGTATGTTTTCATATTGGCTCACTTTTTGGTGTGATAGATATTTTGGTTCTAGCAGTTGCAGGACATGTCTTTATTAACATTGGTTTGGTTTTTGGAATTTAAAATCTTGAAACTTGTCTTCAAACTTGTTCTGTATCACCTAGCTTAAATTTACCACATTTACATGATAAATTGTAGACTTAGGAAGTAGACATATGTTAACTAATGTTCATTGTGCATTTTTTAAAATATTATATTAGATTAAACTAAGGCTAACTATTTTCTTTTTTAGCAACAACAGATTGATTCAAATACAACTAGAGATGTTGCTCCAGCAGAAGACCAATCAGATCACATGCAACAGAAACTAACAAAGAGTGGACATGAAGAAAATTGTACAGGGAAGGATGCCTTACAGGTTCACTGTGACAAGTCATGTGACATTGTTCCTGAGCCATTGCATAAGACTGCATCGCCATTATTACCTAGCAATTCCAGTATCACTAGATCTGAGTCAGCTGAACAAACAGATAATGAAGGCAACCAAGCAGATCAAGTGACTGATGTTGAAAGTAAAGATGTGGCAATAGCTCAAGAAAACCAGAATGCCTCTGTGAAGCCAGATGATAAAAAGACTCCCATAAATAGAAATCAAATGATCAGTAATCAGTCATATTTCTCTCAAGATGGCGGTCAACAAATTCAAACAGTTGATACAAACAGCAGAAAGAGGTCCGTTGATTTGCCTCACAAAGGAGACACAGGAGAAAAATCCAAATGCACAGCGGTAATTATTTGACATGCAGGGAAAAAGTTTTATGATTTAATATTTTTAAAATGGAACAAATATACTGAGTTTTTGATTTTATATCAATTATTAATTATTTATTTTCTATATTTTAAAGGCTTCTGAAGTTCAGTCAGATAAGCCGATAAGCTCACAGATGCCAAAAAATCAAGAACAGCAACCAATCATCACAGACAAAGGTGTTTCAGAGATGTCTTTTCCAAGTAGCCCACCCAGGAAAGAGGACCCAGATTGTCCAGTGCCAGCAAAAGTTTCTAAATCCACTGAATTACCAGCGTACGTTTTAAACACTTAGGAAATTTCTCTATAAATATTCTATGGAGTAGTCAAACCATATATAACTAAATGTTTCAAAATACAAAATATTTAGGGTATAACAAATTTAATGTAATCATAGATTTTGTAGCTCTACTTTAAACATCAAAATTGTGTAGTTTAAATAGTTTGACAGAAAATTTAAGTCATTAACCTACTTTTTTTTCTTTTTTGCTTCAGTTTAGCAAACAGTGAATATATACATGTGTACTTTTATGCTGTCACTTCCAAAGACATAGATCCAAAAAAAGACAAAATTTTCCTAATGTCTGGAAAACTTTTTGGGAGCTGGAATAAACGGGGCCCAGAAATGATCGTCTTCCAGTAGGTTCTATCTTATCTTAAATACATAAATTTGATTGTTAGCACTTATTTGCAAAATCTTTGCTGGCTTTGTTGGTAATGTTCAACCTTTTTGCTTCGCAGGAAACTGGGGGACAAACAGTATCTTGTTGTAGCAGATACTTTGATTTCCAAAGATGTAATTCATTTGAACATCCCTTACAAATACTTAATATACAAGCATGGCGAAAAAGAGAAGTATGAGACCATCTACAACAAAGAAAAAAATCCATTGATCAATAGGTGCCTTTCAATCAAGAAAGAATGTTTAAGTCTTGAAGGTATAGTAGATTTTGCTTGTTGCCTTTACGTTCAACAGAAGGTGCTTATTTATTATTAGGGACAAGTGTGTGGCTGTTATATCGAACAGCATAGCAAGAAATACAATAAATATAGGTGAAGGTGCAAATGTATTGATACTGAGATGCAGCTTATTTTAACTTCTGAGTTAAATTTTTCTTTATGTGCGGGTAGTCCAGTAAAATTTGTTTTAGTAATAGGGGAAAGCGGGATACAAAACTTTTCTCAACTGGGTTTTTCAGAGAATAATTTAGAAAGCAAAATGCTTGGATAGAATTAAAGTTATGTTTAAATAGTGTTTTCCTTTCTGCATATCATCTGCGTTACACTGCATATATCGGTATACCAACTAGTAAATTACAGTGCATTTCACAAGTAAGAATTGTTGCAGATCATATCTTACTGAAAGACTAACAATTAAAATGTGTAATTAATATACTGAAAATGTACAAAATGTGCTGTGTATTGCATAAAATTATTCTCATCATATTTATCTATTGAATTTTAAGGGTCATGGCACCAGTATGATGATGTCATCTACCTGGAACTTAAAAGTTACTGGTTTTGGGATTCCTCAAAGAGCACTGTTTTTAATGGAAGAGATCAATCTGGCAAGGAGATGCTAAAAATGATCTTTGATCTTCTAACAACATGGAATAAACAAAATGTGGAGAACTTCTTTTTTCTTCTACAACAGTTCATATATGAATACAGCTCTCCTTTACTTCATGATGGTAATAAGAGACCATGGGGGCTGTCATACGGTGCAGATCAGGTAAATATCAATGTGGCCTCCCCCAAATAATCTATTTAATGTATGACATACTTAAAAAGACACGGTGTTTCACCAAGAATTATTCTAGAAAATTGAGCAAATGTGATGTTTAATGATGTAGAATATATTTGCTGATTGTGTAACTTATATTGCAGGTGAAAGAAATGCTGAGAGATTTTCTGAACAAACTGATCAACAAGCCTTTCTTTCATCCACTACATACCGGAGTCGTCGCCTTGCTTGTCAGCAGCAAGCATCTAAAGGGGTTCATGGCAGATCAGTGTTCTACTTTGTGTGATCTCCTTTGCCTGCCCAATATGCCACAGGATCATTTCAAAAAGTTTTGGAAAGACTTTGGAGATCCTTTAGTAGATAAAAACAGGTAACTTCTTTCATATAGTCACTAATGAAATGATCAAAAGAAAACCTATTAATTTATTTATGTTAATGGACTTCATAGGAGATTACAAGATTTAAACAGATACTCATAAAGGATACAGCCCACCATGATTATTTATACATTATGGGAAGGCATATGACATGCCACAGAATATATGTCCATGCTGTCAGCAACATGCATCAAGGTTCTGCTTGTACTCAAGGTTCTGCTTGTGGGTTTGGGTTGAAGTTTACTGGGATTTGATTACAGATTTCGAATGATTTTTTTGAAGTATAAATTAATTTTACTGTTGTGTTGTATCACTTTGAGATACTTGTTTAAATTAAATATTATTATTATTGTTTTTAGTATTATTATCCATCTGTTAGCTTCTGTTTACTTGGGGTCAGGTTGCAGGATCACTTTGCAGCCTAAACAGAGACCCAGACTTTCCTCTCAACTGCTTCAGCTGGAGAAAGTTATGGCACATGCACACATTGATTTTGCTCTAAGTATCTGTTCAGTACATACATGGGTTTTGAGTCACCTGGTGACATCGTAATGTAGAGCTTTTTATCATCTGAGTATTTATGGTAGCCAGTCATATTACTTCTTATAACCTAAGCTGGAGCCAGCATGTAGATATTAAACAGTAGGGGGTCCAGAATTGAACCCTGGGATACCACACATAACTTCTGTCCCCTCCAATAAGAAGTTACCTATTGACACAAAGAAGTCCCTCTTTTAAAGGTAAGTTTTCAACCAGTTAAGTTCTGTAACAGTCAAACCCAGCTCTTCAGTCGCTTCAATAGTATATCATGGTCAACCAGGTTAAATGCTTCAATGAGGTCCAACAGAACCAAAATTGTGGTTCTTTCACAGTCTGTATTTATGTGGATGTCATTGAACACTTTGATGAGGGCAGTTTCAGTACTGTGGTGAACACAGAAACCAGAATGAAAAACGTTAAAGCAGTTGGTTATTGTTAGAAAGTTATTTAACTATTTATTCAATCACTGCTGATGAATGGAAGGTGGCTCATCTTTATGGAGGCTTCAACTTTCTAGTTTTAAATTATTGTTCAGCTTATAATAGTTATTTTTATAAATATATAAATTTTAATCAGTTGATGATTAAATTCTTAGTTTATTTTGAGTATTACTGAGAAGAGCCCACATACTGTCAGGGACAAATATACCACTGCCACTTGAGTACAAGCAGAACCTTGTGTTTCCATTGTATTTTTTGCAAAATGTACACATTGAAGTTCAAAATTTTTGTTGAAAATTAAAATAGATAATATAACCAAAGAATGACCCTCTCTTTACAGTATTGCAGATGTGGTTCAGAGGTTTTGCGACCATGCAAGACAACAAACAGGAAAGTGGGTCTTGATCATCCCCTTGATTCATCTGCTGAAAGGAAAAAGTGAGCCGTTTCAGCCAGTTCCACCAGTTTTTGATCCACAATTTGATCCCTTGAGGACTGTGGGACAAAGCAAAGGATCTGACGGTGGTGCAAAGTATGACATTTTTATTGCATAATTTTAAAAGTGCTACATTTTTTGAAATTTCTCATCTTAATCTTCTGTGATTTTAAATAGGAGTCTGATCAAAAACATTAAAAACTATGCATACCTTGTGGACATTGACCGACTTTTTGTGCGATCTTGGATGTCTCTGCTGCATTTGGAAGATTTGATGAGCTTTTTGACTAAAGTTCAAGTCGAGCTCCTTGATGTCCTTCGTTATATGCAGATCAGCATGAAATCTAATATAGATCATTCCATCTACATGGTATGTATGCTTTTAAATTATTAACATTAAATATACATAAAAATAAAGATCTTAACATTAAATATACATTAAAAAAAAACATTGCAGTGGGACAAAATGTAGTCTACAGAGATCTACAACTTCATGTGATTTCATGAAAATTGATTGTTAATTGCTAGTGTTTTTTTCTTTTAAACAGGCATTAAAAGACTTGTCATCTCATCTCATCAGTAAGGAATCCAATCATAAGCAAAGGTAAGTATAGAACAAGCCTATTCACTTGTCAAATCGTAAAGCTGGAGCAATCTTTATAAATTTTACCTATAACATTTTAACAAGCTGTTAAAAAGATTTTCTTCTGCAATTTTTGCAATATGTCAAATATATTTTTCTTTTTTTTCCTAGTTTTGATGACAAATATGGCGAGTGTTGCCTAAAAACCGCTGTGAGACTACTTGGTTCTGTCTGCCACAACATAAAAAAACCAGACCGCTATGAAGTTCCTCTTCAGTTCCTTGAGCTCGTCTGCTTGATCTCTAAGATATATGGTCACACTGATTCTGAGGCAAGAATTGCCAGTCAATCTGTCACACCTTATTCACATCTGTGTTTTAACATTTTGTCAAATTTCCACTCTTATGGGAATGTTTAGCTCAACTGATAATATTCTAATAATTATCACAGGTACAAAAGAGAACCCAGCAAGAAACATTCGGAGAGACATTGCAAATAATAACTGAATGGCGAAGAAACACTTTTAACAGCAAACTTCTTAACCTATGGAACTTGGAGCTTACTTTTCCCTACGAAATGGATGTAAGAATTACTGGCAGGAATATGATGCATTACTATTTCAATCACAACTGATCCACACCAATTAACTGGCCCACACTATTTCCCAGTTTTTTTTTGTAGGTCTGACCTCTCCTCTGATTTGTTCCTATTCTAATTTACTCTTATATCTAGAACACATGCAAATTACATTTCTGTAAACCTGATTTTGATTCAATCTTAAGATGCAAAATGGACCATAAATTAAAAATAAAATGTGAAGCTGTCCAATTGATAGCAGCAGCAGTGATTATTCTCCTTGTGCTTTGCATCAAAGCAGATATTCCTAAAATTAATCTGATTTCACTTAACTTAAAGGAAAGCATTGTATATTGTATATTTACAAGCTGGAAAAGTATGTTTTCATTTTTGTTGCACTTAAAGGAAACATTTAAAATATGTATTGTATCTGATCAGAGTCGATCAAAATAAAATTGGCAGATTTTGGTCAACAGCCGATAGATTGGTGCATCTCTAATAGTTGTAGGATTTTATTTGTTGCTCTTTGGAAAATGGGGAAAAAAAGTGTAACTTTGTATTTTTGACAATGTTAGTTTAGATGCTGCTATAACAAAATACTATAGCAGCATCTATAAAAAAAATATAGATGCTGCTATAGCATCTATATGCTATAGCATATAAAATAATAATCCCATTTACAGGTCTGGACAAAGCTACTTTCAGTGTCATTCAGTCATGAGGAACAAACTTCTTTCTGGAGAAACACGTTCTTAAAAGAGTTTGAAGAAAAACTAAAAAAGGTAGGGATTCTTTATTGGTACTGTATTTGTATGTTTTCAATGTATTTTATTTACACTACGATTTGTGTTTACCTACTAGGAGGAACGTATTAATCGAATTGGATTTTACTCTAAAATTGTAGAAAAACTGAGCGACACAAGTCCACTGCTGTTAATTATTGAAAAATGTGCCTTGGAGGCTGTAGCACATATTTGCCAGGTAAGACATCACACATGTAGTAAACATTTTCACAAGACACAATAAAACTCTTCTTTTTAGTTTCTGCATTTGATGTGAACTTTTTTAACTGGTGATTCCAAACCTTAGATGAGGATTGCGGAGGATGTACATAGCTTCACTGTGACAAAATAGAGATCTCAAAAGTATATTAGGCTATTATTAAAGGAATTATATTACAGTTATGCTTGGAAAATATAAATTGGAAAATCTAGTGGACCAAATTCTTTTCTTTTTTTTAATTCTGTTATTTGATTATGGGCAGTTTGATGCCCAAAAATCCATGCATCATGCATTCTTTCTATTTTCTTTTGGGGGTTAGTTACACTTTAGGTGTGAGTGAATTTATCAGTCAGAAAAAGCTTATAAAACAAGTAAAATTTGTATAGTAAGCGCAAAAAAACTGGTGACAGGTATTTCTTGTACAGTGACTCAGTTTACAAAAATACCTCACTTGAATGTCAATATTCCCAGAGCATTAGATATATATCTGTATCTAGGCCTGTCACGATAAGAAATTTTGCTGAGCAATTGTCTCAAAAATTATTGTGATAAACGATAATATTATTTGAAGGCCATTTTAAACTGATGTAATGGTAATGACATAATAATCCAAGCGATATCCTGCCAAAAATAGATGCAGTTTGTTTTTGTTTTTTTCAAAAGAACACTTAACGCTGGAACTGGTAAACAAAATAAACAAAACAACCAAAAACAAAACTAAAATTGACTCTCAGTCTCTATTAACAAAGAATGCACTTGCATGAAAACTAAACAACATAAAATCAAAGTGGAAATACTGTAAATACTGCATTCAACCAAAAGAGTGCAGATTATGAAGTCTGCATTCTATCTTGCCCTTCAACAATCATTAGATTTAGATAGAGAGGATGGGTATATCCAACTACCTGATGCAATAGTTCACTCCTACCTTAAGCCCAGTTCACACGACACGACCAACTAAGATTGTCGCTTACAATAATCGTAACCGATCATCCTGTAGTGTGTTACTGACTGATCGGGTCCAGTAGGTAGAACGTCGTGGCCACTCTGATCTAAATCAGGCATACGCACATTCAACATGTTACATTGTCTTGGCCAGTTTATCACTGCAGCGTGTGGGGTTTTCCCTGACTGGGACAAGTACACATCGCTGCAGTAAACAGAAAGCGGTGGGGTTAGGTTTAGGGTTAAGATGACCTTTGATGACCTCTAAAAACATTTCTTTATATCTTTAAAATGATAGCAGCACACACAAAATTTTTTGCTGCATAAACGTAGCACAAACGTTTGACACCAATTTTGTCTGACTTGAAGAAGGTGGGGCAACTTCACTCAGGTGAATGTCGGTGAGAGAAATCGGTTTGTGTGTGGTGTGTTGCTCTTGCCGTGTGGCTGGACACACTGTACGGTCAAACACAATCGAACCCGTTACACCTACAGTGTTTTGTCTGCTAGTTTGTGGTCTCTCAGGTTTTGAAAATGGGCGACGATCGGTTGTTATCCACCACATAAATTAAAACACTTAGTTACCACTACAAATGTAGTGGTAACTGAAAAAAAGGTAGTAAAAAATGTTGACAGAGTGAGTTGCAGGTTGTGGTGAGAGGGATAAATGGTCCCCCACACCCTCTGAGCTCGCAACTACCGCAGCATATCTGTTGAAAAATAATCAAGCACTCATTGTGTGTTATTGACATCTCTCCAGACTGGTTTCTTTATTGAGTGTTTTAAGAATACAATTGATTTACCCACCATGGAAATCCTCTGACTGGAAATTTTAGAGCTTTTTCTAAAATCATCGTGACCATATTGTTACACTTTATTAATGTCTTTTTTGTTTTTGCTTTGTTTTTCTCAGGATAAATCTAATGTATCTATGAATCAACTGTTGAAAACGCACAATATATCAAAGTTTGGAAAACTGATGTCCGTTGTGGTGCTCAAGTCATGGCCAGATTCTAATGGAGATCATGCTGAAGATGAAGACTTGAAAATCCAGTACCTTTTGGACTGGCACATGGCAAAAACTGTCTTCCAAATGACAGGTAATTGGAACATATATATATATATAT
>CAEFZY010021246.1:0-143541 GCA_903066815.1 Brachyrhaphis roseni | reverse complement strand
GAAAGAGAGAAAGAAAGAGAGAAAGAAAGAGAGAAAGAAAGAAAGAAAGAAAGAAAGAAAGAAAGAAAGAAAGAAAGAAAGGAAGAAAGAAGGAAGAAACTATAGCATCAAATTATATGCAACCTGCCAGTGATTTCTTTTTATTACCTGTATTTATTGTTTACCAGTTTGTTTAATTTATTAAGATGTAAATTTAACATTAAAATGACAGGAGATTAAAACCGAAGTGGTCGGCTAAGCAAAGTCTGCACACTCACACATACAGGCAGAGTGTTTATCAAGCAAACTAAAACTGAAACCTGAAGCATTTATTCACTGGAGAACGTAGGGGACGGATACCAGATCTGATTCTGACGCTGGAATTCAGTGGCTTTAAAAAAAACCCTACAGTTCATTGTCACGTCTGTCTGCTCATCAGCAGCCCTTAAGCCATGCTCTCATCATATGGTCATGCATGGTACTTGTGTTACTGTGGTTTGCAACAAAGCTCGACAGAGTGCCCAAACTGCTATTTTTCCAGCTAAATTAAAGTACATGAATACTTTACATCCACTTTTGAAAGCTTATATAACCCGGCTTATTTAACAGTGAGGCAGACGCTTTATCTGGCTTGGTTGCTAAGAATTGAACAATGACTGAAGACAAACTGGTATGCAAGCGTATGCACACACACAAAAACATAAGAGTAGTGCTGCAGACTACAGATAGGGACTTCTCTGCACCTACAGCGGTTTGGAGAAAAACATCTGCAACTATTGTTAAAAGGTTTAAGAAATTAAAAAAATAAATATTCATATAAATGTGTCCACTAAAAACATTAATGTTGACAAATTTTCACATATACAGGTCTACCAGTCAGCTACATTTAATCACCAAATAATACAATAGGATGAAGTTTGTCAGGAATTTTCAGAACACAAGAAAGAAAAAAGTTAATATCACGCGTACTGATGGTCTACAAGCTACTTTAACTGTGTTAGAAGAAAAATAGGTTGATTCATCAAGCAGCTAAAAATCAATCAGCTGGACAGTTTTGATAACAATCCTCACATATGCGAGTTTTTAGATTTCGCTACTTTGCAATACATCAACTTTCTTTGGGATTAGTTGCATTTATGTTTCTTTACCAGCATATTTTGGACAAATGTGTCTGAATAGAGAAAAGTTTGTCCATTTAGACACTCATCTTCTTCATTAATAATACTAGTTGTTTTTAGCTTCTGCACTCCAGTTGTTGCATAATTTTAGATGGTTCTCTAGATGCTACGCATACCGGAACCAAGTATGGTGTACTCTGACTCTATGACTGTCCTATAGAAATTATATAACAATTAATAATGCAGTTATGTATGGCATTCAAAGGTGTTACTGCAACTTAGATTTGATTATTAACTCATTTTAAACATGTATTGTGGCTGTTTTTCCCCCCCATTCAGGGGCATTACACACGCCCGGGGAAAGACAACTTAATTGAAAATTAGGCATCTAGATTTATATTTTTTTTAAAAAAATGATAAGATTAATTTTTTAAAAATCTGTCATTAGCAATGGTGACAACCTGAATCTTGAATCTACCCTCAAACACTGAAACCTGTGAATTAAGATTTTAAAAAAAGAACAGTTACCTGTCTATTTTATTTTGTTTTTATAAATTCTCTTTAAATATTACTTAGATAGTCAACCGAAAAATTTCTAGTTGCTATAATAGATTTTATTTTTATTTCTAGTCACACTAGAATGCCAAAACCAGACAGAATTGTTGAAGAAGACGGACATACTGAGTTGACTTAAACAGAAATGCAAATTGGTCTTAATTAGGCATTTGGATGGCTTGTCCATCGCCACTTTGAAACATGTCGAACAAGTTACACAAACATAATGGCTTCCTGTCTTGTGGTTTTGTGGGTTTCTGAATTTAAACACAGGGGCAAAAACAATACAGGAAATAGTTCACACAATGTCACAAGTGGATCATCTGACGGGGCTGCGTGTAACCCACTCCATGGTTTTTACCTTGGATGGCACAGGAAGCTGGAAACCCAGTCTTACAGGGACTGCTGGGCCACAGACCCATTACAGTGGAAGTGGTTTTGCTACTAAGGGGAACACCCACTCAGTGCAACTTCAAGGTAATCAACTCTGTCCCCCTGACATGGCTCTGACAAATTGCTCTCAAAAAATTCCTCTAGCTCTAATATGACAATATCTGTGTGATATATTTTTAAATTAGTGAAAAACTACTAAAACAGATAAATAACACCACTGCAGCTGTTAAATGTTTGCTTTAGAGACTTACAGTTTTAGAGACAATCTGTTTTTTCGGCTGTCCAATCTTGAAGGGCATCCTGGAACGACACAAAAAAAAGCAATGAGAGGTGACAGACACAAGCAAGTGGAAAATGACCACCAAAAAGGTGAGATCATTGAATGCTAAGATTGTCATCAGCAACATGATGTCTGAGCAGAGGTCAGCACTGGTCTGAGAATCCCTTAACGTAGACAGTAGGAGGCTGTTAATCTCTGTTCTTCTCAAACAAGCAGTCAGTGCCATGTACATTAACTTCATGTCATCGCTGATCACATCTGGCTTCCACAGCAAACGGATATCACTCAACAGAAGTGGTTGTACCCTCTTCTCTGGGTGGTTGTGCTGCATGATGACCCCATCTGGCAATCAAACACAGATGCTTATTGTGTATTTGGGTATTATGGCTTCTCCTGAATGTCAGGCAGGAACCCACGAGCTGCTACTCAAAAGATAGTGGCAATTAGCACCAAGAAATGGCACAAGATTTTGTGTTTTTGCGCAAATTGTATCAAGCATGCAATTTTCATAATGAAGTGAAACATCTTATATACTGGTACTGAACCACAAAGAGATCCTTGTGACTGTTTTTGATTAAAGAAAAAGAAACGGAACCGTTCTTGGTAAAAACACTATTGTTAACCCACAGTTCAAAAGTCTGTCCTTTGCCTTAATGAGATGGTGCCAGGCATAGTGTTCTTGAAGTTCACAAAAAAAGGGAAAAAATATAAACACATTTTACAAAGGTCTTTGTCTGCACACTTTCACTGATGTGCCTAATGGTCTAAAATATACACTAAATTATGGCCAATAGCTGGTGACAGGCAGGGAGAGGCAGCAGCTGCGTCAGAAGAAAGGTGTGTAGACTAATGAGGTGGAAAAGTGAGGGTGTGATGTAAGGCCTCGTTGTGCAATCAGAATACGCTTCTGTGTGAGAAAGAGCTTTTTGAAGACAGCTTTTGTCAAATTATAAAAGTCAACTTGGTCATACAATAGCAGAATTAATGCAGCCAAAACAGCATGCTGATGTCACTAATGCTTCAAGTATGAGGACATTATTTTATTTGGAAGCACTGTTTATTTTATGGTCCCATTGGATTTTATTTGTATTCCTCTTGTTTTTAGTTACGTTTTAAACTAATACATAAGTCATTTCATTATAAACATGTTTTTGTTTTTATTTGAAAGAAAGTAGGTTCACTTGCTGTTACTCTAGCTTGCGTGAGCCAACTCTTGAAATTCGTCAGCTACATTTTGTATGACTCACCTTTTTCTGATTACCTGAAAGATACACAACAGTGTCATATTAGCGTAGCCGTCTGTTAGATTTGTAGGGCATTCCTGAACACAACAGCGACATAATTTGGCAGAGACGAGATTGAGTGTAAACGCTGGCTGGAGACCAAGTGGTGTTCTCCCGAAACTAGCGATGACATCAACCTCCCACGTTCATTTCCTATGTTGCAATAAGTTTTCCCAATGTAAGAGATGAAGCTAAACTGCCATTTGGGAATCCCATTGATTGAGTTCAACTATTGCTACATATACAGATTCTAATAATAACCAGTGTACTTCATGAGTTTAGGTACATACAAGTGGCAGTTTCACCACATGTATGTCACGTCTTCATGAATCATGAGAACTTTGTCGACCTTTTAGTTTAAACGAAGACTTGTAGATCCAGTCAGTATCTACAAGTATATTTAACTCTTTGTAATAGCTACGAAATATGACAAAAGTGAATTAAAGTACGGTAATGCTTTTCTGTTTTATATTTTGAAGATATTTGGAACAATAATCTGTGTATGAGAGAGATGAATTTTATTCCTAGATACTATGTCTAATACAGAAATTCTTAATTGATAAAGAAACAATAATAATTTGACATATCAAGAAACGAAGTTTATGTTTCTATAAAAACGAACTAAAATATTTTCCTGCTCGCAAGCAGCTGGATGAGTTTTGTACCTAAAAGTACTTATTGCAAAAATCCAACTCCAAAACTGCACTTGAACTGTTTAGAATAATTAAATAGGAAAACTGCAAACATCCATTTAAGCTCTCTATCAATGCACTGTAAAACAATAAATGTCTTGCTTTTAATGTTAGTCTGATCACAAAGAAGACATGGAATTTTAGTTTTACCTAAAAATGTTGCAGGCTAAGATTGTAAGTGATTCTTAAAAAATAAAAAAATAAAAAAATAAAAAGAAACTCAAACTGTTTGTGAGATGTGGAAAAGAAACAGAGTGGAGTGTGCCTTGAAAATGAAAAGAGCAAACAAAAAGAACAACTGACACAGAATAAGCCACAACAGACTTTAACACAGGAATATTTTGAGTAGGGCTGCCCAATAGTAGAAAATGTTACTACAGCAATAATATTGGTAAAAACTGCGATGACAATATCAGGTGCAATATATACCTATTTTCTCAACTGTGATTCCTACACTCTCTGACCTTTATCATTTTGGACGATGTTGTTCGTGTACATTGTCTTCTCAGCTGTGAGAATCTGTCCGTTAGAATGAAAAATGCAACTTCATAACACTTGGAATACATTAGCCAAGAGTAATAATGATACTGATATTGCACTTCTGATATATTTGCAATATTATGAAATCCTAATTTTAAATTAAACAAATTGCTGGCCAGAGGTGTAACTGTATTTTGGCTCATAATCAAAGTTATCATTGCTGTCCTTACCACAGTTTTTCAAAGTAGTGTTAGAAAGTATGCAAATTATAACTATCTGAAATTATTATCGCTGTTGTAACTGTAGTTTTTAATGATTTCAATCAGTCACATATCCACTTTCAGCAATATTCTGAATGTATTGTTTCTAAATTATGATAACAGGTTTAGTCATGGTCCAGTGGAAGATTATCAGTATCAGTATGACAACCTTGCATATATGCTTTTGATAAAAGCATATATGGAACATTTGTTTTATTCTTGTAAAACATAAAAATCACTTCTATTAATTGTGATTAATAGATGTAAAAAAAAAAACCATCTATTAATCGCAATGTCTGACACTGTTGAAAAATCAAAAGCCCAGAATTTGTATTAGCATTGTGGTAAATGAACAGGGTTTTAACAGTCAATTGATTATAAAAAGGGGTATACTTTGAACCAAAGTAGCCATTTCGTCTCAACCATCAGTTAGCTTTTTTATGTACATATCAACAAGAATAAATGGAAATAAATATTAAACAATCATGAGAACTTAAGAACTCTAATATTCGATGTTACTGGTAATATTTTGTGCAGCTTTTTTTCAGGCACAAAAAAGAGGCTATAAATGTTTCTTTGATTCACTTTCAACCATTAAGTTAACCAACAAGCAATAAAAGAGGTATCTGATATCTGCTGTAATAGGATACACGTCACTACCATCACGTAAGCACGTAGGCAAGAACAAAGACGTAACAGTCTTCTTTATTGGGGACACATTATGTACTAGCTGGAAACCCCAATGGCTTTTCACTAAAACTGCAAATGTGTACACCATTAGAGAGATACGGCATCATTTGACCTTAGATATTTCATGGAGCACAGAGGGCTGGTTGAAGATGTTGGGAAGTGGAATTGTTTTGATGATGACCCCAAAGTCAAACCTCTTACGTCATAAACCCTAGTGTGCAGGCCATGCTGGAATGCATCAGTCAGCAGTGACAATAAAGGGCTCCTTTCAGTGACAGAGCTGTCCACTCTTGACCTTCTGGTTGGCAGTACATGATGGCAAAATCCTGCTTGCCAGTCATTACTGTTTGGCCGAACTGAATGACGCCATGACACCAAGAATGTGTGTTCTGTAAAGTTAGTTCTTATGCACATACGTCACAATTGTATAGAAAAAAGTTTGCTTCTCTTTGTTTCCTCTTGTGCAGCATTCATGAATAATGAAGAGTGAATAACACAAACCAAAGGAAGTGTAACATTGCCAAGCTCAATTTGTTCAATTCACTTTATTATTAACAATCCATTTTATTTACATGGATCGAGTTCAGAGACGTATAGAGGCAAAATGCTTTCACACTGTGGTCCATACAATCAGGAACTGGCAGAGATAGACCTATACAGAAACTACACTGTTGTATCAAATAAAACTGTATTGATTCCTCAAATGATTCGAGGCAAATTATCTGCCTGACAGCTTTGTTAAATTATGTTTTACTATTAAGTGTACTGTGTGCACTGTGTGGCCGCTTGATTATTTGTGCTGCGCAACGCTCTCACTTCCACTTTTGAGTTGTTGATGAATGCTAAGGGCTAGCAGCACAATGTCCAACTTTCAAATGTGGTCCAGGGTATCCTATTTCATAGATTGATCCAGGTTTGTATTGTGAATGTGTTGGTCACAGATTGATGAAATTATAACTTATACTCTAAGAATGAGAACATTTTCTTAAATCTTTATAGTGCTTAGCAACATTTGGGAAAATTGTCCAAATTGATTAGAATGTAATAAGAAATGCTGTGTAGTATCTTTTAAAATGTCTTTAAGAGCTAAAATGTTATGCAGGGAAATCATGATAAAATAATTACTGTGATTATACAGCAAATAAATTATATAATTTTGACATG
Source organism: Brachyrhaphis roseni (assembly GCA_903066815.1). Taxonomy (NCBI): domain Eukaryota; kingdom Metazoa; phylum Chordata; class Actinopteri; order Cyprinodontiformes; family Poeciliidae; genus Brachyrhaphis; species Brachyrhaphis roseni. Next base: position 136,647 of record CAEFZY010021246.1, on the reverse strand, counting down.
TCACTCACACCAGTGGTGTGGAATTTGGATTGCACCCCTGACCCTCTTAATAAACACCTCCATTTAAAAACTGTATTTGGTGTTACTTGTGTTGTCCTTGACTAATATTTAAATTGGTTTGATGTTCTGAAACACTTAAGTATGACATAGATCCAAAAACAATAGTAAATCAGGAAGGGGGGAAACGCTGTATTTACTCTAATGTGGTATGTAAGTTGGCATAAGGGTGATAACTTAAGTCAAATGCTCTGTTTATCTCATCTGTGTGTCATTACTTTTAGCACCTGTTTGTTATTGGCTACTCAATATAATTCAGGTATGCTGAACCAGGAAACCTCTAAAACTGTGTCCACTAGATACAACAAATGTAAGCTCTCTTTGAAACACTACTGAACTTCTTTACATTCCGAAAACTAGAAGGTGCCAGCAGACGTACCTTCAGCTATTAGTATCTTGGAGATTGTTTATATATTTATATGATTCGTTGTCGAGAACAAAGTTACCAGTATGGAACTGGTAGCTAAGAAACACTGTAATAATAGCTAAGTGTACACTTATTGAATAATCACTCAAAGTTGACGATACTAAATATTGTTAGAAGCTACCCTATCATAAACGAGTGTTTTGTGTGCTGCTTTAGACTACCTTAGGCCAAATGAACAAGAATAAACCCTACCAGAAAAGGTTATATTTGTGAGTCACGGAGTTTAAATGCTAAAGCTAACTCCTTTGCTAGTGAAGTCTGGTTAGCACTTCCAGGAAATAGCCGGAGCCCCAGGCGATTATTCGCTCCTCGGTAATTGCGAAAAAATGATTCGACTTAAAATTTATTCATAAGCAACACGTCTGAAACGTAGCAGAGATACATACCAGTTCATTTTGAGTGACTTTTATTCCGCTGGGCCTGGTTACTAGTGTTATCTCCTCAGAAACATCGCTTTCCGTCACTTCACTGGCGAGCGTTCAACAGGAAGTTACTTCAGCCGACACGCTTCAGTTTCCTCTAAGGTTTTTTTTTTTTTTTTTTTTTTTTTTTTTTAATATAATGAAGAGAGCTAATCAAATGTCATAGATATACTAACTCATAAAATAGTTGTTTTGTTATCAAACGGTTTGTTTATGACGTTCTTTTAATTGTTTGTGTGTGTTTGCAGGAAACGTGGAGAACCAGGGAAGCACAAGGCAAGTTATATATTTCTTTATTCAAGTACTTACATAGAAATAACAAAACATTTGCATTACAACAAACTGAAGTGCCAGGTAAACAGGGGAGCACGTCTCCCTATCACAAAGATATAGTGAAATTAATTTAAATATTCAGCTCCTCATAAAATGACCTTATTATAAGGTAATAAAACATTAAATAGGCAAAAGACATCCACAACACTTTGAACAAGACCCCTTTTCTTTAACAAAAAAGCTAACAGAACAGTTATCCCAATGTGTTTCCAGTAATCCATCTTGCATTGTTGTTAGGTTTGTTCCTTTTTACCCATGTGACTTTTTTCATGCATAATTTAAAAAAAGGGAGTGCCACCACCAGAAAGTGTGGGTGGCACTTTCCGTGCACATGCAAACCTAAGGATATTTTGGTAATGAAAGGAAACACGGCACAACAGAAAACAGTGAGCATCGACTCCGTTTTAACACCAGCTTCACTGCTGATTCCCTGACGCCACCCTGTAGTCCATAAGATGACATGAGTTGCTATAATAATATCTACATGTTATTGAAATCATGTTAGTTTTTTTTTTTTTTTTCTTTTTTTCAGTTTTTGCTGTAAGTGAGGCAAAGCTCAGTGCCTGACACAGGGCCAATTTCACAAAATCTGTATCAAACATTAATGCACAAATATTAGCACAAAGTTGCCTTCAGCTACAAGCAGAGAGGGGTTACGTTTATTTGTTGCTTCTTTGGAGTTATTGTCATGTATTGTTTTTGATCATCCAACCCTGCAACCCAGTTCAGCGCTGTGATGGCTGCTGATGCTGGCACAAACTCATCATGGAGCTGAAAACCTTTCAGCCACCTACTTTTGGCCAGCAGAGTATTAAGCACATAAGAATATGAATTATTAGTGGAAAGAAATGACATTCAAATTAGTTTGTTTTGAGTTTAACAGTTATTTCATGAATTCTCATGCCCTCCTCATATTACAATAATTGGTATACAGAAGACAATTGTGCAGCCTGTGTTATAATAGCCAACCTATTGAGAAAGCAAGCAGTGGACGGATAATATAAATGTTACAAAATTTACAAAAACACATACAAAACAAAGTGTAACAGACACAGTGGGGTTGATTAAATATTGTTTCTGGACTTGTAATTACATGGCTTCATTTGGATGTTGATATATTTTTGCTGTTATCCCTGCCTACCTTTTCATTATTCTTCAACACAAAGCAACAGAAACATAATGTTCTTTTACATAATAGAAAGATTTTTTGTAAAATAAGGTCTAAATGATCTTCAGTCTGTACTCATAACATCGAATAACTTTAGCATTAATGACAGGCTTTTGTTTTCTTATTGTCTTTTATGTTGTCTATTCTTTGTCTTCTGAACCCTATGTGGTTATTGCATGTTGCCAGATACAACCTGGTCCATATCAATTTTATTGTGGAAAAATTTGGTTCTGTAGAATTGTGTTAGTTTGTCAGGTTTTATTTTTCAGTTGCTGAAGGAGAAGCTTTATTTTGTCAATGTCCAACCAATGCAGTGGAACTATAGGTTTCCATTCTACACACCTATTGATTTACAGCTGTGGGCAGTCCGAACTTTTAAACTTTTCACACAAGTGCAAGGAGGACTGTTCATTTAACCATGTAGATGAATTTAGAAAAAAAAAAAATCCTCTGAGGCCAAATTAATTGGAAAATAAGTGGATACTTGCCAGGAAGCAGAGCAGTGAAAACTGTTTCAGGAAAAAGAAAGGATGGCCTTCAGAGCTCTTTGCGGGATGCATTGGGTTCTCTGTGGCACTGTTTGTCTGCACTTTTCCATTGACCTTTGCGTTAGTCAGTTCCTAAACTCCTTTAGCCTAGCCATTGTGTGTGCTGATGGGTACAGTGTTTGTTTTTTAAGCAGTTTTCTTCCGTCAAAAAGTACAACAAATGAGATTATAAAATCTGTAAAAAAAAAACAACCCAAAAACAGTTGAATAAAAAAAAAAACCAATATAAAACTTGTTTTCTTTGAAATTTGAAAATAAGATTCAGGCTTTAAAAGAATGTCATGAAGCATGCTTCCTGTTTGACAAAGTTAGTCCAACCAATTTTTCTTTTATCGTGATTCCTTTTCTTCTTGTCAGACGTGCGTATCACAGCATCTCCTGCCTTCCTTATTTATAGTTTTCACAATTTTTAAAATTGATTTCCACCAATTACTAGTGTAAAACAATCTTTGAATTGCATAAATATGCCTTTTGATGTCTGTCACTAAGTCTGTAAAACAATCCTAAGTGTTTAAACGCCGTGAAAGTAAGGCAAACTGTCTTTCCTGTAAAACTAACTTATTTTCTTAATTCAAATATGCTTTTGTTGTAATAATTGACGGAATGAAACATTTGGATCCAAGTGAAGTCATTGATAGCTCACACAAAATGTTTTGCTAAAAGACAAAAGAACCTTTTCTTTCAGTTTAAAAATGAATAAAGTAGGTGAGGAGTCATTAGTGAGAATTATTTGCATGATCCGTAATGTATTTTGTTTATGAATAGGTTCAGTCATTTAGGAAAATGTCTTACAAATAACCAGTGTTTTTATACTTCTGAGAGGCTGTGGTAATTAAAATAACCAATATTTCTTTAATGGAGATACACAAAATATTAAAAAAGCAGTTTATTCAAAGAACACATTAGTGCTGTTTTTAACTGGTCTCCCTTGTTAAGCATACAGATGGTGCCATCCTTTTGTTTTTTGTCTTTCTGAGTTTTTTTTTTTTTTTTTCCAGTGGAAGATAGGACAACATATCTGGCACTATACTGCAGGGATCTACAACATTTTGACAATAAAATATTATATTTTACTGAAAGTCTGAGGACACTTTCTGCACAAGCATTCAGTCAATTGAGAGTTCTTGTTAATGCAGACGTTTGTATTTACATAGTATGCATGAAGGAATGCACTTTTATGCACAATTTAATACTGAACTGCGGTGCATTTGACATTTTAGTACAAAAGTGAAACTTCTACTTTAGCTACCTGCATACATATTTGTATACTGTACAAAAAGAAGGATACGCACATTTGCAGTCCAGTCTCTGAATTAAAAATATGTAAACATTGATCTTTTTTTGATTATTTGTCTCTTACCGTTTTCTGCTCATCTTTTGGTAGTTTAAGCGTTACAAAATGAGAAGACATGCCAAGGCCCATATTCATCTTCTCAACGTCTCGTTGGCAACCCACTGTTTTTTAATTAAATAGTTCATTCTGTCTACAACAATGCTCTTAGTTGATTTAATTTGCGTGTGAGTGGCATATGTCTGTGTACTCAATTGCATATTGCAGAAGTCATGAAAAATAAACAGTATCATTGAGCATTTATATTAAAAAAAAAGGAGCAACAGAAAGTACATTTGGTAACACAACGTCAAACCACGTTTTAAAAAGGAGAAGAACAACACACAGGGTGTCTCACAGTGACTAAAAATAAATAAGTATTGGCAAAGGCATCAGTTGCTGCAGACTTGTTTCTGCACGTAACAGGACAAGACATTGGGTTTTGCTTCATGTGACCTATTCTGGAATAACCTGGATTCAAACAAACTGTGCAGATTCGTCTAGATCTGGTGTGTGGAATCTGATCTTTCTATTGTCTCCACAGCTGTGCTAAGCTGATGCCACTCCTGGGTTTGGCAAATATCAGGAACAAATATAAGGAACAACGTTGGCTGCATCACTGCGAATACATTTGGCACATTCTTTAAAAATAATAATTATAAAACAACAAAACAAAAGAAACATTCAAATATAAAAAACACACTACACTTGAACAAAAATAACAAAAAAAAAATACAGTCACGGGCCACCATTAAGAGAATCATGACGATACACAAATATAACCAATTGCACTTTTAAACAGCCTAATGATATTAATGCATACATCCCAGACAATACACCTTCTCACCGCGCTCCTTTCTTCAGCCTCTCTCATGCATTCTGACTTTCTTTCAATGAAAACAGTTTCTGTAAAAATGACACATCCACCTCAGAACCTAGTAATACACAAAGACCTCTGTGGCAGAATGTGCTGAAGTGCCCATATCTGTGTTTACACTATGTTACAGTAGCTGAGGCTCTGAATTGCTTTTAAAAGACAAGAGGAAAGCAGCCCTTCCCCTCTGACTTAAACTAAAGACGTCCATCTCAAAATAGAAGGAACTGAAAAGAGCCAGAATGTAAACAAAGAAGAAGAGAATCACCTATTTATTTCATAGTGAATGTGATCTGTACTTCCCAAGTCTCTATATAATCTCTGGCTAGGGTCTAGTCCATGTGCATGTAGTGATGGTCACGATGCTCCCACCGCTGGCCCCCCGCAGGAGCCTGGCGGAGTGCTGTGGCTCCCAGCCGCCCCGCTGCTCTTGTCTGCCTGCTTCTTGTCCTTCTGTTTCAAGTGAACCTTTGCATGTCTCTTTCGCTCGTCACTCCTGGCAAATTTGCGTCCACAAAACTCGCAGGAGAAGGGTTTCTCACCCGTGTGCGTGCGGATGTGTGTGGTGAGGTGGTCGCTCCGGCTGAAGGACCTCATGCATATTCTGCACTGGAAGGGCTTGTGACCCGTGTGGATGCGGAGGTGACGCGTGAGCTCGTCTGAGCGCGAGAAGCGTCTGTCACAGTTCTCCGCAGGACAGGCGTGTGGCCGTTCATGAACAGGAGTTTTGCTGGGACGGTTAGGGTACTTCCTAGGACGGATGGGTTTGAGGGTAAGAGTCTGAGGCGGCGGATGGTGCTGGGGTGGGTGCTGCTGCCCGCCAATGAAACCCGGGTGGATTTGCTGCTTGTCTTTGAACGCTCTGATGGTCTCCAGCGGCGTGATTGGCGGAGGGTTGACTCTGATAGGGTCCATGGTCTGGAAGGGTTTGTGCTCCATGACACCAACCTCTCCTTGATGATGAAAAAGGTTGTAGTCAGGGATCATGGAAAAAAGGCTGCCATCCATGGGGGCTTTGGACGTTGAGTGATATTCATTTCCAGGGTAGGCGAGAGCCGTGCTGGTGGCGGGGCTGTGGTGGAAGGAGACCTGATCCTGGTACAGGTCACTGCACGTGGAATAGGCAGGCAGCGGAGGACCATATACCTGCTCCATGTCTGACGATTGTCCACCCATGTTTGCTGCAGAGGACGGCGTCTGCGTCGTTACCGTGCCGGGTGATGGAGAGACGCCCAAAATGCCCGCACTGACGAGGCTTATGATGTTGTTGTCGGGGCACCAGCCAGAGCCACCGATGCCACCTGACGGAGGAGTGTCAAAGGCAAACTTCCCCAGATACGTGACAGTCTGCCCACTGCGGTTGGACTGGAAGCTGGATCCATACTGTATGTCTGAGCTTGTCTTCTCGCTTCCCATGCCTAGATCCATGATATTATCTAGATGAAAGAAGATTAAAAAACACAGAAGATGAGCAAAATATCCTCCTGGTTTCTAAAAACATGAATTTAAAATGCAGTCATCGAAGAAGAAAGCTGAGAGAAAAAAGTTTAGATAATTAACATTATTTTGCCAAATGAACTTTTTCTAGCAGTTCTTGGTTTGTCCCAAAATAAAGCCTTGTTGCATATTTTTCAAATGGTGACAAAAAATAAAAGAATAATCACAAAAAAATCCCATACAGTTCACGAAGAAACGTGAGCCCTGTCAGACCTGGAAGTTAAGTGACTTGAGTGCTGCCTCTAAGAGAGTGGTGTCTCTCTCTCTTGCAGATCCCACAAGCTCTCATAAATCAAGACCTAAACACCCCCTGTGATCCAGTCATTGTGTCCCTTAGGAGGACAGCCAAAGAGGAATGGCAAGATTTGATGTCTTAACAGCAGGGAGGATTATGAGGGCAGACGCCAAATCCAGAATGCTCAGGAATTCGAGACACATTTGCAAAACAAAACAAAAAAAGGAACATCTGTAAGGAGATTTCAATGTTTCCTCTATATATTTTTCTCTTATTATTGTTATAGCGTCGCATTTACACACACACACACACACACACACACACACACACACCCGCTGGTGCTCATTTTCTTTCTTTTTCTTTTTTTTTTCTTTATCAAAGATGCTATAAAAAACAATTGCACAGCTATCAATAGTGATGAATTTGTGGCACGGTTGTGCTCAAAAAGGTAAATGTATTGCAGTTTAACCATAATTCTTTCACAATTAGAATTTAAAATGAATACCTATCACCATCTGCAGGGATCCATATGGACATGTTTGCTCTCAACAATTACAAGCCACTGAAATTTGGCTGCAATTTAAAATCATGCAGCAATCAGGCAATGCAAAAATGTTTTCTGAAAATATTTGACCTGTGAAAAAAACAGGGATCATTTTATTATTTGTGGATTTTAAATTAATAAAGTAAATCTTCAGAGATTGTTTTATCATTAAATTTATAGTATTTTTTTTTCTTCAATTTTAACCAGTGCTGACAATGAAATAAAATTTTAGGCACAAATTGAGGTCAGTATACTCTTTTCTTAATGACACACCTGTTTTGCCTCTTAAATCACAGTTAGTGTTTAATCTCTATTTACACTAAATAAATACTAACAAGTAACCACTTTAACACTGTATGATGTAAACTTTAACAAGAATTAACAACAATTTAACAGAAACACTCTGATAGCTGTCCTATCCTTTGCTGAATTACAGCCAATAATAAAGCAGATAATTATATTTTATTGCATGGATAAATAAAAACGTAGAGGGCTTATGCATGACCTGATTCACTTGAATTTAAATGATATTAAGCCTAAAATTAGTGTTTCTTTTAACACTTGGCGCATGCTTCATTCAAACGCACATCTGCGATAAATCAAGGAGGGTTATGTCTTGGTAAATACAGCTACGTGTGTTTTCATCATTTTATGGCGGTGAGAACTTCTGATTAATAAACCCGCGAGTGAAAGTGGCTAAAGACTAACGGGTAGAAAATGAGAGATTTTGTATTTTCCCTCAGCATTATTCTCTCATTTAAAAGATTAAGCTTTAACCCTTAGATTTCTTGTAATATTATTAGCCTGTACAGTGTACCATCACACGCGTCATAAAGAATAGAAAGAATTAAAACAATCAGACGTATAAAACCAGTTTTTTGTTTTTTTTTAAATATTGAACTAAGCGAATTCAATTAATAATGCCCGCTGTTCTAATTTCTTAAATATAAGGTGGCGCATGGGCCATGCGCTGTGAGTGTGTTTCGCATAGGAGAATGCTCCCACACACGCCTACTAAAACAGTGTTAATAGAGTTGTGAATGAAAGTCATTGTTTTAAGTAGCTGACCCCCCCTTCGCTAGTAGATATCAAATCTGAGACACTATGGACTAACCACAATGGCACACTTACCGATTTCATTCAGAGCAATCAATCTATTTTCTGTAATCTTCGTCAAAAACCTTTCCATGAAATAATAAAAAAAAGAACATTTCTCAGATTTTGAGAAATTAAATCACAACACGACATTTTTCCCAGATTTATTATTTATTATTATTATTTATAATTATTAATCAGCGCGTGTTTAGTTGTGAAATGAGTTGTGTTCGTTTGCGTTTTCACGCTGTGATTCATACTCTCACGCTTCGGCAACGGAGTGCTGACTCAAAACATTCAAACAATAACAAAACAAATAAATAAAATCAGAAACGGTCACGAGCTATATCTACGTCTCAATGGGTGTACTAAGTGATCTACACACCTGACCTCTCTAAAGTGTGGGCTCCTAAAGGAATCTGCCTTTGTGCGCAACAGAGTGGGAGCGCAAACAGGTGCTCCAAGCCCAAAGACAACTGTTGCCGTCCCCGCTCATCGCACTTTGAGCTTCATTTTTAACAGAGCTGGTAAATTCGAGGGGAGAAAAAAAAAGAAAAAAGAAAGAAAACTTACCTGTGTTCATCTGTGAATAGTGGTTTATAGACTCCGTGTTGGTGAAAATATTCATAGAGGTGGGGATGTCCTCCTCCGGGTAGAGACTGTCGGGGATCGTGTTTATTAAACTGCTCATGGTAAGAGGGATCTTGTCCGCTAGTTTCCCTGTCATAGCAGTTACGTTCAGTCCGACATTTACAGAGGACAGCGCGCAGGTATCCAGGTAGACACGCGGAGAAACGCACAGGTGCTGCTCGGGCGAGGACGGGAAGCAGGAGGCAGGCGCAGGATGGATCCCGGAGCTGTAGCTATCCAAAGTATCCCGCGGAGGACGCGCGGCGCCGGTTGTCTCCCCTCTGAGCGCTCGCAGCCTGTTGTTATTAATCTGATCACTGTGGAAGCTGACAGGCTCCTTGTGAGGGAATTTGAAGTCTGTGAATCAATGAAGGAGGAGGAGGAGAGGATGGTGGTGTTGCTTGAACAAGAGGAGCCGCTCTGCGTGCTCTATTGGAGCTGGACAGGGGACTCCAGTCTACCCGTATTAAATAGGGGGATGGAACATTTGCGTGACGTAGATGACCATATATGGACATGGGCGCCCATCAGCAGGCTCTCCGCGCGTCAGTCAGTGGAAACTATAGTGGAGGCAAAAGACTCCGAGAGAGATATCGAAGTTTACAAAAATCGAGATAGCGCACCCAGCTGCGTCCTTCTTCTATTCCTTCACCGGCCTTGTAAAAATAATGGCAGCACATAATCTTGATTATTTTCAGTCCTTGTGGTACCTTCTGTAGAGTGTTGTGGCTATAAAGCATGCCACTCACGCAATGAACTTTATCCATAATTTACGACTATCTTCACACAATATAATTATATCGTGATATTAAAACATGCTTTGTTGACTTTACAATCACGCCTCATCTTGTCCCGAAAAGTTCAGACAGAACTTTGGATAATGGTGTTCCCATTTCCCCCCTCATTCTTTCCTTCTCTCTCTCTCCTCCTCTCTCCCTGTGAACTTGCACACACTTCATGCGGCGCTGTGTTGCAGAAAGCTGCTTCCAAACTCCTTTTCAAGCAGCCTCATCGTCAAACAAAGACAGTAATTGACGGAGTTAATCGCTTGTAAATATTGCAAAGCTTTGCACAGGCTTGCTTTGACTTGGAGTCCAAGTAACCGGCAGAGTGGAAGCTCCAAATAAGGCAGTGTCCGGCCCCGCCCATCAATGTCTGTATTTGGACATGCGAGTTCCGGGTGAAGTAGTAGTAGTAGTAGTAGTAGTAGTAGTGGAAAAGTGATCGGAAGCCACAGACGCTTAAAAAGGTGACTGTGGACGACACGTCATGGTTCGCATTTTTTACCAGCATGCAAACTGTGAAAAAACAAACAAAACCATATACTTGGTGAGTTTGACAAAAGCCCCCTCTATAAATTAGTTAGTTACACACACACACACACACAAAATAAATAAATAAACAAAAAAAATTGATGGAACAAATAATCAATGTGAACCCCCCCCCCACAACTTTATTTAATCATGACAAGTGGTTATTAAATTGGGGTGAAGATATTATTGAACATTTTCTAATTTTGTATTATGTACGCGTGGTTAACTTATATAAAAAAGACAAACAAAACAAAGGCCTTTAGAATATTTTCAGAAACTATTGAATGGCATGTCAGTGCTTGCGTACACAGACCTAAGAAATTAATAATACTCAATGAAGCATAAGTGTAAACAGAGTGTGTGGGAGAATTAGTCTGAATCATGCTTGGTGTTTGGGGGGCTTACACAAACAGAGCAGTCGCTGATCCTGCATGTCTCATTACCAAATGCAAGTCTTTACACTCAAGCGTGCCTCTTGTAGTAGCTAAGTACAGTCTGATCACTTTAGGTAAAGTAGAATGACAACAATAATTATTTTTTCTTACACAGCCCAATCTTTTTTGCAATATTCTGACCTAGACATGTTTTTTTTTTTCAAATGCATTTTCATCCCTAATTGCCCACCACGAAAATATTGAAATTAAAAAAGAAAAATCCCCTAACCATATCAGGTTATCCCATAGTTTAAAGTTACAGTTTCAAATCTGTTAAGTATTTCTGCTACTGAGTGTCTGTAAATATTTCTGGTCACAAAGAGCACAGATTTTTTATGTTTTGAAAACTCAAGATACACAAGACAACAGTTGTATTAAGGTAACACTGTTTAAAACTACAGATGGCAAAACTATGAGTGATACATCTACTAAAGAGACTGGCTAGAACTGCAATACTTGGGCTAATTAACAGGCTACTGTCATATTTTCTTATAGCCCCAGTGTAACTCTTAAAAAGCAGAACATCAAGCAGATATAATGTTCTGTGCAATAAGCATCTGAAAATTAAATTAAATTAAATGGATATTTCTTTGACTTTCATGCTTGAATCTATGAGTCAAAATAACAACAACTGTTAATATATGTTACAAATAACTATAATCTGTATTATTCTGTGTGAGGCATAGTTGTACTATTTGTTGCTTTTTTAGTTTTAATCAAAGGTAATGATCACAATACAGTGAAACCATCAAATTATTTGTATTTTTTACCTCTATATTTGGGAAAATCAAATTGCATTCAATGGCAATTGCATTCATGACTTTAATCTAAAATGTTTGCATATTTAAAGCCTGGCTGATATTACTATTTTCATATAAATATATTTTTAGTATTGAATTTTGTCTAAAGATTTGACTTATTATACTCCAACATCAAACAAAGATCCTTATTAAAACTGTATTTAAAATGTTAAAGCAAAAAGACCATACGAAAAGCAGGTAAAAGATTAACCTGACCATATCAACCGTTGCAGAATAATCAAATGGCTAACGTGTGTCGGTATGTGTTGTTGTCTCGTCTTCCTGTTACTCTGTTTAAATAAGTATCGCTACCTGATCCATGCTGTCACACAGACTTTCACAAAGCAGCGGTGTCCCCTGTCATTTTTATGGATGCAAACCATCAGAGAATCCCCAGGTGTGGCCTGGGACTCTCTGTACTGTGATGTTTTTCCTTGGGGAGGGGGAGAGTGTGTGTATCTCTGCGGTTGGAAAGTTGGCCACCCCGGCTGGAAAACTTACCTGTTGCAGGCTTGTTTCCTCGACTGTGAAACGGGTCACACGGGGGAGGGCTTGTATTGTTTGTCAATGGCTTGTGGCGTGACCTGGCTCAAAGCGCATCGCCCAGCTCGTTTGCATATGGGAATTCCATGGAAGCAGAGGCCCATTTTAAAGTGCTGTGGAAAACCTCCAAGGCACAATGGATGTATAGTCAAATTAGTTTTGTTTTTTCTTTCCACATATAGTCAAGATGGCAAAAATGATCCCATGTTGTTGGTGAAATGGCTACAAAAATAAACATACCCACCTGGACAAACAACTGAGCAAATACTGTTGCATTTTATATTGACTGAGTGCAATAAGTTCACCACTATTTTCTAGTTAAAGCTAAACACAACCAATAATTTGCTTAAAACATGGACCACCAGCATAATCTACAACTTTATTCAGAACATAGAATGTAATAAAAATATGGAGAACAATATGCATTCAAAAATACTTAAATGATTGTACACTGTGGATTTTCTCCTTCATTTTCTGGTTCATTAATTTATCAGACATAAAGATGATAGCGGTCACATATAGTAATAGATGTTGACATAAATGTACATCTAGAAAATGTGAATATCATACAGTTCAGTATTTTTGTCACACATTTCAGAAAGTGAAACTCACTTAGATTATTTGTACATAGAGTAAAATATTGTAGGCCTTCATTACTTGTAATTTTGATGATTATGGTTTATATATAATGAAAACCCAGAATTCATTGCCTCAAAATTGTGACTACTATACAAGATTAATAAAAAAGAATATTTTAAACAGGAATGCTAGACTTATAAAGAGTATGTTTATCTCTATGTACTGAATACTTGGTTGAGGCTTCTTTTGCATAAATTCCTTTACCAATGGGGAATGGGGGCAATCAGCCTGTGGTTCTGCTGAAGTGTATTGGAAGTCCAAGTAGCTTTGACATTGGCCTTTAGGTCATTAGCATTGTTGGGTCAGGTGTCTCTTGCCTCCCTCTTGATAACACTATAGATTCTCTATCAGGTCAGGCCAGTTTGCTAACCAGTCAAGCAAATTTACACAATGGTAATTGAATCTTGTTGTGGTACCTTTGGCAGTGTGGGCAGATGCAAAGTCCTGCTGAAAGATGAAATCAGCATCTTCATAGATCTTGTCAGCAGCAGAAAACATGAAGTGCTTTAAGATATTATGGTTGACTAGAAAACACAGTGAACCAACACCAGCAGATGATATGGCACGTCAGATTATCAGTGACTGACCCAGAATGTGAGACCATTTCTAGGACACCATTGCAGATGTATTTGAGTTAATAGACGTGAAACCATGAATTTCCAGTATTTAAGTCACAGAATGTTGGGTTTTAATTATCCTAAGACATAATCACCAAGACTACAAGTAATAAAGGGCTGAAAATATTTCAAACTAAATATTCTAAATATTTTGAACAATGAAACTGCTTGAGTTTCACTTTCTGAAATGAATGGCACAAAATATAAAATTTTTTCCATGATATTTTATTTGTTTAGATGTACGTGTACAGTGATTTGAAACAGTAATTATACCCATTGAACTCTTCCACTTTCTTACATCACAGTAAAGTGTTGTATAGTTATAGACAAAGATTCAGTTTTTTTCCACCCGCTCTATTCTGATTCCTCGAAAAAAAATGAAAGTATTAACAATGACCTCAAAAACACATTTATATAGTAAATAGAGCTAATCTGACTGTAATTCAAGCTTAGTCTCAACACAGCTGACAGCCTACTTCATCAGCGAGACATTATTGAACAAACAGAATCATTAAGACCAAGGAATAGGCCATATGGGCATAATGATACAATAAAGATCCTTTTCTTAAGCAGGAATAGTGAAACTGGTCAGAGTTGATAAGAAGCTGGATGGAAGAGAAACAAGGAAATTCTGGAAGCAAACCTGTTAGAGGCTACGAAAGACCGGAGACTAGTTCAAGAGGTTCACCTTCCTGGAGGACAATGACCCAAAAGAAGACAGAGCTATCTTTGAATGCTTTAGAGGAATAATTAATAATAATTAAAGAACATTTAACATTCACAGATGGAAAGCTGGTTGAGATAAATCCCAAAAGACTTCCTGCTGTGATTGCAACAAAGGGTCCTACAATATAGTGGCTCTAGGGGGCTGAACACAAATGAACACAATTTTCAATTTTTACACAACAAAGATTTTGAAAACCACTTTCCCTCCACTTCAAAAGTTACAAACTACTTTCTCTTTAAAACTTCACTGACAAACATTAAACTTTGTGGTTCTGACATGAAAAAAAAAAAAAAGGGAAACAGGAATACATTTATAAATCACTGTATGAATCAGGTACTGAAACGGTACAGGTGCTGGTTACCCACATGTATCAAAGACCTCAGGAGGAGAGGTGGTTTCTAAAGAGCCTAGGAGGCCTCAAGACTTAATGGGTGTAGAAGAACAACCCTGGTCTTACTACTGGACTAGTAGCTTGTTAAATTATTGTTTGACAGTGTTGAGTTTTGTCCAGCAGCTGCAAACTTTGTGCATCAGATATATATGCAGGAGTTCAGCAGGAGTACACACATAGCATAGCAGTGCAATGCTCTGTGTGGTTTTTAGTTTTTATTTAGACACAAAATTATGAATTAGATTTGTATAACCACAGATGCCAATGCAAAAGGAAGCAAAGTACTTTTTGCACAAAACTAAAAAAAATAAAAATAAAATTAGAGAAGCTTTTGGCCACACTTTTGCTGCAACTTTCCAATAGTTTCACCAGAAGACATGTTAAAGGTCACCTTCTTTATGGGGTTTTATATGATGGGATAAAAATATGTGCTCAGATAAAAAAAAAAAAAACAGATTCAGTTACCCAGAAACATGGATGAATGAAAGAAAAATTTCACTCTGAGACAGGATTCAAATCTCTTGAGGAATTCAAACTGCATCCAACATGTGCAGTTAGATATGGAAATATAAACTGTATGAATATGAACTGATCAGATGTTCCTCTTAAATTCATTCTAGCACAACTATCAACATGCAGTAACTCAGAAATTCTCTGGTGAAATAGTTCTTAGTATTATCTTGCATATTGGATCACTTTTTGCCAATGAGACAACTAATCTGATTATAAAAATGATAAACTACGGTAATATTGACTTCATTAAAGAAAATCTTGAAAGCCTTATTCACATCATCAGGGAAAGTGAGAAGCTTGTATACTCTCCAGCAATGAACTACAACTGTCAATTTTTATTAATCATAACATTTAACTCTTGACATTTGGAGTAAAAATAAACACGTTTGAGGAAACTGAACAGCAAAACCCAGCTGGTTTGGCAGGATATCTCTAAAACATAAAGAAGAAGGAAAAAATGCACAGTGCATTTGGAAGTGCACATCTTGGCATTTCAGTCTTGTACTGATGGATTCAAGTAGGTGTTTTTTGGAAGAATGCTCTCCTACTTGGCATGCTTCACAATGAGTGTGGAATTATCCTCCACTTGCCAGTTGTTAGAAATGTGATTTTATAAGTCAAATAAGACGAGCAAATCAAGGTCAGGAGCAACACTCGAACCGATGGGTACTTATTGTGCGTTCAAAAGCAGTGGGTTCTCTCGCTCGCTGTGGGCCCATGTGTATTGTTTTGGTTGTTTTGTTTGTGAACTTGGGTGCTTTGACTGCTGAGTCTGGGAGGCAAACAAAGCACATGCTGGACAATTGATCAATGATCTTCCAGAGTTCATGGAGAGGGCACATTGGGGGTTACCAAGGCTGGCTTATCCACCAAAGGCACAAAAGCCTCCTTTACCTGCTCCTGCCTATCCCACTGATGAGACACCAAACTAGGGTCAATGAAACCACCAACTAAAGATTGATCATCAGAACATCAAAGTCACTCATGTAAATCCACCCTTTTTCAGACATCTGGGGTATTGATACAAACACTCCCGGGAGGAGAGTTCCTGGTTAGAAACCAATATTCTTCATGGGGGTGGGGGACGGGACTCTGACTCATCCTCTACAAAGACCTGTAAAGTCTGTAGAGCATTTTAGTGTGTATGGGTTGAAAAGTTTACCCACACCATCCTCTGCAGACCTGCCAGGTGAGGCTCTTATGCAACTCTCTCAAGTTCAAAACGGGTTCATTGTCCTGAAGTTATACCGAAGGACACATCGAAAACTCAGCAGCTGTTTCTTCAGATAAACCAGATACCTGAAAGTAGCTCATTGTTTCCAGTCGGGGTGAGAGTGGTCAATGGAAATATGATAAACAATGACACAAACAGCAAGTTCCCTTAACTTGGTGCATGACAGCCCTGACAGCCCCTCCCCCTTGTCCTGTCACTCTAGATTATTTTAGTTCAAGTTCCACTGCAACATCCGGCTGAGCTGCGGTCTTAGTTTCACCTCCCACTTCCTTTTTTTGGCCCTGACGTGTTTCCGGCCCCTGAATTAGAATAACTCTTTCCACACTAAGTTGTGATATCAGTGCCGTCTTCCTTCTCTTGTTGTCTGTGTTTGGAAACTATTAAGAAATCCCCAGTGAAGTTTAAATCTATCTCCTGAATCCTTTGCTCCCAACCACAAGACCAGAGATACGGGGCGACATCAAAAACCCTTCAGCTAGAGCAACACACAGAGGAAATATCTCTTGAACTCAACGATAAGATAGAAGGTGGTGCAAGCTTTGAAGAATTTCTGCTGTTTAATGCACGGAAAGCAGGCAAACAATTCAAATGAAGAAATAGTTTAGTTTGTTTAATTGTACTGTTGTATTCTTCTTCTGATAGAAGTATTTGAGCATCCTTTAGTCCTTAAAGTTCTGGGTGAGAAACTGCAAGGCAGCCACTGGTTCCCCAAGGTTAAACCTTTCGACGAAGGCCTGAAAATCCCATTTACCTGGAGGTGCAGAAGACACAAAACACAGATTTTCATTAACATTTAAGCAAAAGAATTGAGAGAAAAAAAACTTAAGGTTTGCTTTCAGTCCAGCAAAACACTCCAGAAATGAGCTGTACTCCGAGTGTACTCTCTGGTGCATTACGAGAGCATTTCTTCTGACCACTTGGTCTGTGTTTAAGGGATCTGAGGCCTAACTGAGCAACACATGGCTCTGGGATGTGAGTCACTGAGAACAGCTCTGCTGAAAATAAAACATGTTGCTGTAATGATGGAGGTGGGAACGCAAGGACGTATTGGCAAGAAGATATGATTCAATCGCCTGGACTGTTTTTTTTCTCTTCCCTCCCCTTTTAAACAAACACCAGACGGCCATCCGGCTGGTATGACAATATCACTTCTAAGATTTTGACAACCACTGATTCCCTGCAGTTTTCCCTCCCTTAACAAAAAAAAGAGGACAAATTCACAACTATGATTCCAAGAAGAAAATCCTGTGTGCTTTAAACTTGCAAACTTCGACAGATTCCACAAGGAAAGAGTGCATGTCTGCGTCTTCATATGTCTGCATGTGCATCAGACAATGCTTTGATGCTTTGTACTGTAATCCAGGGAATAGGGGACATTCTGGTATTTCCATGTGTGCGGTAATTACACTAACAGCTGTTCAAGGATTGGCTTGGGAAGTTGAAAAAGCCAGCTTCTGAAATGGTCCAAATCCATAGAGAGAATGGACTCAGATAGGGGTCAAATCTCAATATGCTTGGATTAAAAAAAACAAAAGTGATCTTTAACATCCTGCTTCATCTGATATATATGGTGTCACTTTTCAGCCATCAGACAGCAGCATGCATTAGAAACACACAATGATCAAGCATAAGATTATAATCTCTGACAGGTGAAATGAGAGCCATTGATTATCTTTAATACCAAAATCTGTTAGTGGGTTGAGTATTGAAGATTTTAGATACCCTTCTACAAGTTTCTCCCAGTAGTTTGCCGGACATTATGGTTCATTCCTCCTGATAGAGCTGATGTTACTGAGTCAGGTTTGAAGGCTGCCTTTCTTGCACACACCGTTCAAGAGTGGTGGCAGCTACAGAAAAAAATGGACTTTGTTGTTCTTATGTCAATTTAATTGAAGACATAATTTATTTGGAACACTAATTTTTAAGAAAGTTTTAAAGTTGGCCGAGGCTCAGAGATGCTACTGAAATATTTCCACATGGTTTTCCTTTTTCATCACGTTACTTTTTGTGAAGTGCTCCAGTCCTTCCTGCATCAAAACAGCTCCACTTCATGACTCAGCCGCCCCCTACTTCACAGTTTGGATGATTCTTTTTTCAGACTTGCAAACTTCCTCTTTTTTTTTCCAAATATAACAATAATGTTTATTTCTAAACAATTCAGTTTTTAGTTTCATCAAACCACAGGACCTTCTATGTATTTTCAGACACTACTCTTGCTTTTTTTAAAAATCTTGTTTATAGAGAAATAGCTTCTTCCTCCTTGAGTGGCTCTATAGTTCATGTCTACACTGTTTGTAGGCACTCTCATCAATTCAATAATTTCAATATAGCAAATTGAAATTATTCTGTTACTCCTGACTTAAGATAGTATAAATTCAGTCTGATTTGATGTCAAATTCTGAAGGGAAAAAGATTGTCTTTTATGTGTAGAGAAATTAAACAGCAACTTTACAGTTAGTCCTCAAAGTTGATGAATTAGAAGCAGAATGTTAGAACAAGGATTTGAGCAAATTTGACAAGTGTGACTATGTTACTGGCTACACGACTGCATTAGAGCATCTTCAAAACTGCAGCTCTTCCTATTGGAAAATTGATTTGCAAACAGCTCAGACAAAAACACACAATAAAAAATAATTAGTCCAATGTTGAGCAGGCAAAAAAGTCCAGAGCAGAAAAACTTAAGGTTTTTGTTCTGCTAAGCAGAACAGTAGCAACAGCAGGCACAAATAAAACTAATATCGAGGTTATGGACAAATGAGCAAACCAGGCAGTGATACAAAACATCCAACCAATCAATAAAACTTTAAAAAAAGACCATCATCTGAGCTGAGATTTGAAACAGAAGTAAAGATATTGTTTTTATTGTTGTTGCAACAATATTTGAATAAAACAAAATTCAAGCACCCCAATTTATATCACCAGCACCATCCAGGTGGGTTTAGCAGGGACCCACCTTGAGCTTTCAAGGTGTTGATCTAAAGTCACATCAGAATACTGACTCAACCACAAGGGACCCATGGTAATGCTTTTCCCCATTTAGAAGGCTTAGAATGGCTGTACCATTCTCAAATTTAATGAAATACATTTTTTTCTTGTTGAGACAGCCACTGGTTTACAGATGTGGGATGGGAGAACAACCTTGTTGCGTTTCTGTTCTGCATTACTCAGAATATGTCAAAAGAGGTTCAAAGGAAGACCGGCTGTGAGTCATGGACTCACTAATGCAAGTGGAGAGCAAAGCAGATGAGTTGCTAGGTCTTATTGAAAAATAAGTTAATACTGGTTCTAATGGAAAGGTGTCAGAATACACAATTCATTGTAGTTTGATGCTACATAGCTCCAGATTAGTAAGCATGCTCTTACTGACCCCTTGTTCTTTACTGAAGCAACATCTTTTAAATAATATTAATATTGAACATGATTAAATTAGACACAATAAGCATGGAAAAGAAACATGGACATACAAAATAAAAAGAAAAGAAAAACATTTAAGGGAAAGAAAGATGCAAACAATTATTTTTATTTCTATTTCTACATGAACCTTTAGCTTGAACTGATAGTGTAGAAGTAAAATAGCTGTAACAATGTCAGAGCGAGGTACTTGTCCTTTATTTTATTATTTTGATATATATATATCTAGTGACTTCTATTGTTGTGTACTTTTACATCATGTTGATAGCTGGGTGCATGTGCATTATCTGAGGAACACATTACACCCAGATGCACTACAGGTAGGAAAACCTTCTGCCGACATCTTGTTGCCCGTCACCGCATCACACATTCAGGGACCTTCCGGAGTCCATCCCTCCACAGGTCAGGGTTGTTTAAGCAGAAAAGAGTGTAATAACACACTATTATTCAGTTGGTCATAATGTTATGCCTGATTGATGTAGCTCGCCATTAACAAAGGCACAAATCAGAAGACTTAATTGATATTAGATATATTCTACACGTTATCTTTTTAATGTAATCATTAGCTCCTATAGATGTAGATCTATAGAGATCTTTGAAAAATAAGCAGAATTTGGAGCGACACCTAAACAGTTTTTTCCCCAACCTGTCACACTTTTTTAGTTTCAAAACCTGACACTTCCATGTGGCTGTGAGTTCGGGTCAGGTTCTGAGCTCAGCTAGGGGAAAGAGGATGAATAATAACTGGGAGATGAGCAGATGAGTACCTGAATCTCAGCAGGTCATCTCTGTGAATGAAGACTGCCAGCAAGGAGGCCACCAATAATCATGAGAGGGCAATGGAGTCAAGTGACCTGTCTGCATTAAAGGGCATGGCCTCAGCAGACCCTTATGGGTCTGTGCTTCAGTCTCAGATAATGCACCGCCTCTGCAGATCCCCAAACTCCTTGGCATGTCCACGACGAGGTCGCTCACCCCCCAGCTACTGCAAAAGGGGAGACAGCTTGGAGATGAACTTTACATAAAATACTGGGACATATCTGACATGTCATGTTGTAGATTTCACTATTATGACAATGAAGCAAAAATACTTTTTCATCTGCGTTTTTGTTTTCTGGCCTTACAGCAGTGTTAGGCAACATTTTCTCTAAAAAGTACTGGAGTCTAAGTCAGGCAGCGATTGTAAAACTCTGCACACATAATCCTGTCTAAAGCTGTGCAATCATTGGGGCTCATTCCAAAACGAAGTAAATTCTCAGTATCCGCTGCTATCGTGCTGGTTGGTACCTTGCAAATGTCTAGACTTACAAGTGACCCTAAAATAGGCTGGTGCTTGTTTGTAGTGCAGAGACACGTTTCCGCTTCTCCCATCTGCACGCTCATGGAAAGGACAGATAGTGTGGGACCTGAGGGCGATGTTAACGTCTTCCTGCCTCTCCTTTTGTTTCCACCTTGCATCTCTGCCTGGGTATGGCAGGAAGATCAGGACTGCTGCGAGGTGACAGAGAACTGCTACATTTAGTGGTGTGGGCGGTGTCCCTGTTAAACCTCTTACACTGTCTCAGATATACTCAAAATCCAGTAATCTTTTTTTCTCGCAGTAAAGTCAAAGGAGCCATATCAGAGTAAGAGCCTGACTGAGGTTCTTATAAAAATAGATGCAGGAATATTGCAGTGTTTATTTTCAGGATGAGGAACTTTGTTGCTGCCGGGATTCAGCCACAAGACAATATCTCTGGATGTGTGGAAAACCGCTGGAGAGGGATTAACCTGGGAAAACTCAAAATGCCTGTTGATTTTAACTCTCAATGTGTTGCAAGCTAATGCTGTAGATTATTAGATCTGCGAGGTGAACAAGTCTAATTTTCCATAGAATACCCAAATCACCAAACCTAAAGTTGTTTTTACATTAAAATAACCCCCAAAACATCAAACTGGTCAAAATGAACAAGCATAGAAACTCCAAAATTCAACTGTTACATAAATCAAAGCGAATAAAGATGCATTTTCCATTATACCAAATTGTATTTAATACAGTACTTAGGACATTAGTACAATTAATGGCAGCAGTACTGAACGTACCAAAAAGTTTTTTAAAAAGTAAAAACTGAAATAAAAAAAGCTTTGTTATTTTTTAGTATATAAATTTATGATTTTTCTAAGTTTCTCATTGTGAGATACTTCAAATCTAATAAATTAGAAATTAATGTACTAGCAAATTAGTTACATGTACATGATTTTGTATTGTAATTGTGTAGCTGTGATCTTGTAGTGGGCTTGCAAAAGAGACAAACCTGGTCAAATAAAGTTCGATGGATTGTGTACAAATTATGAATTCTTAAGCAAACGTTAGGTTGTCTTCCCTGAATTTCCTAACTACTGCAGGTTGTCTTCGAAAGCCTTCCCTCAACAGATCTTATCACTGAAAGATGTCAATCAGGATATTTAAATAGATCTGTGCACAACACTTGCAATTGTCAACAAGTGCATCTCACCAGAAATGGAACTAGGAACACAGCGTTCCTCCAAAACTGATAGGAAACGCGGAGACGAGGCTGCCAGGAGGGCTATGGCAGCACTGAAAGAGCAGCAGGACTTCCTGGCAAAGACTGGCTGTTCATAACATTTGACAACAATCTCTAACATGTACTGTATGTCTGGGCTATGGGGCAAATTTTCAGAACCAAGTTGTCTTCGATGAAAAAAAAAAAAAAAAATCCACCGAAAACGTTTGAGCCCTGCTGGAGTAAAAAAGATCAATTCACTCATTGTGACATGAGATAAACATTCTGTGACATTTTGATGACACCAAAGATGCAGCCTGAGCTACAACAAAGCAATTTCAATTGAAGGATATTCAAGGTGTTGTAGTGATCCAATCAAACCCCAGATCTAAATCCAACTGCAAATCTTAAATTTTTTTATATTCATAGACTCACACAGACATACTGGAAAAACTACAGCACAATGTTCACGTAGAAAGACTGAATACAGATGTTTGCCACAGTTGTCAATTTTTTATTTGCAAAAATAATAATACTAATAATAAAGAAACATGCAATATTTGCTTTCCTCTTCACAACTGCACATTACTTGTTCAACTATCTCATTAAATCCCAGGAAAAATAACATTGTAAAAATCTAATGAGAAAGAATGCCTTCCAGGGCACCCTAAAATCCACAAAATTGTATTTTAAAAAGTTAAGTTCAACTTTTAATACTCTAGTAACTTATTTCCCCATGTTTTTAGTCTATGTAATTTAATCTTGGGTGCTACTTTCTCATTTGAAAAAGAAGTGAAAGTTCTGATCTGACCTAAAATGACCAAGTTTTATAGGGATGCACATATTTGTGCAGATCAGCTATAGTGAAATTATTCCCTTGCTCTTAAATGCAAGTGTTAAAAAACCTAAAACTAAGGATTACTCTAGATGCCTTAGATAAATGTTTCAGATCAAAGCTTGTGAGTTGAAAGACTTAAAACCTTTAAGCCAAACCTGTCAATTTCAAGATGTCAAGATGTCACTTTAAAGCAGCTGACTCCAGCCTAAAACTTGGGCCTGCTATAGCAACCAAATTCTGGCTCTCTTGACTCCTCGCAGCTCTGATTAATGGTAGAGGCTGTGGGTGGGTGGTAGACATGGATCTGCCCATTACCACACTACAACATTGCAAATGGCTTCAATTACTGCGGAGTGTGCTGAGCTGGCAGTACAGGCTCTGGGAAGCAAGATGAGCAACGTGTAGGATCCAGCAGCTAACTCCTCTCTGATCCATTCTTATACACAACATGATCGTCACCCTTGTTTTTACAATCCATCAGAAATAAACAAGGAAAAAGCGGCTGCGGGATTCAAAGCAATGTATTATTTATAAGTTTCTATTTCTTTCAAGCAAATAATCCCGAACCATTTTTTGAGACTGGTAGATCTGCACATTTAGAGTGGCTGCTAAGGTCAGGAGATGGACGGCTGGATGTGTGAACAGTGTATGCGAA
The DNA here is from genome assembly GCA_903066815.1 of Brachyrhaphis roseni. Lineage (NCBI taxonomy): Eukaryota > Metazoa > Chordata > Actinopteri > Cyprinodontiformes > Poeciliidae > Brachyrhaphis > Brachyrhaphis roseni. The sequence goes on along the minus strand of CAEFZY010021246.1, from coordinate 112,868 downwards.
GTGTATCGTGTAAACTGAAACAACACTAGGCAGCCGCTCTCAAGGCCTCAGGTTTTCCCTCCCAGCATTGTAACACTGTTTTCCCCAACAAACTGACATGTCGGCACCGAACAGTAGCAGGACATAATAAGGGCTTGCCAAGTGCCTGACAAGTATCATGAGGGCTTAAGCGCCCCCGCCTGCGCCCCCGTTTCCACCCCCCACCCTGGCACAGGGGCAGTCTCCAGTGAGGGACAGCCTTCCTGAGCCAGAGCAATGGGGATTCCCTAGGATAACGCCCCTGTGCCCAGTGCCAAGATTGCAGCCCCCTGTAGATCCTTATGTAACAAACCAGCTGTCTCCATCAGTTCACTGACCCACATTCATAACCTTAACCCTGGAGGCAAAGCAGACTCCCACGGTTTCTCACAAGAGCCCCTGCTCCACCTCTAATTGTTCAATCCCCTCTGGCCAGTGCTTATTACTTAACTGATGGTCAGAGATGAAAAGAAGAGAGACGGCAAATCAGAAATAAAATTGAGTCAATGACTCCACTACTGGAAGTGGAAAACGATCATTAGGAGTCCTCCACCCACGACTAAATGCTCTCCTTCACAAATCACGTCAATTAATGTCATCGGTTATGAAGAATCCTCTGTGTGTCATACCACATGGAGGGAGGACAGATGCTAATAAGTGAACATACTTAACGGAGGAGGTGGGAGACATGGGATTCCCTCTGTTCTTCTTGTCTTAGTGTGCATACTGCGCACATGGTCGTGAAGGCCAATGACAATACAGCAGGTAAAATAATAGAAAGACACATTGAAAACCAAATACAGGCGCATCCATCCATTTTCTGTACACCCTTGTCCCTAGTGGGGTCCCTATCTCCAGCGGGTGCATCTTGTTAGGATATAATTGAAAAGTTTATTTGTTCCAGCAGCTTTATTCTAAAAGTAAAACTTGGGTAATTTATCAATTACGCTCAAACGGATATATTTCAAAAGTTTATTTCTGCAAATTTGATCTAAGAAGAAGTGATGTATGAGTTTGTAGGCTCTAGCTGTCATTTTTTACCATCTGTACCATGACTCAAGACATCCACAGTCATCCCTGTAGTGTTCTGTAACATCTTTTCTTAATGGTTACTGCCCAGCCACACTCACTCCTGTCTTTAAGAAGTGAGGCTGAACTTCAGTTCTGAATTTAACACCATTTTCCCACAAGAAACTGGTGTCCAAGTTGGCTAAACGAGAAGTACCCAATGCGTTAAGAGTGACTTAACAAAAGCAATGCCACAGCAGTTGTCCACTTTCTTGATATACGGTAGGTGGTGCTCTTAAAGTAAAGACTCCAGCTGCACTCCATATCTGGTGAAATAGCCACAAACCCTTAAATGAGCTTTGCACATTTTCCTTCCACTCAGCTCTCCAGTAATATGTTTCTTATCCACACTCTATGAACAACCAGCGTCTTTTGAAAAGACCGTCTTTGGCTTTCCAAAGCATAACAAAGAGTCTCTTCTGGACAGCTGTCAAGTAAGCGGTCACTGCTATGATTGTGTTATTTAGAAAAGTCTTTCTTTCAAAAGTGTTGAATAATAAAATTTTCTGGCAAATTAAATTTTTGAATTTCACTAAGAGAACACTATAGTTAAATGATAAACCTATAGGAGTTTTACGTTTTGAATTGAATCATTAATAATAATTTACCTTTTCAATTATCTGAGATGTGTTTAAAACATGAGTTACCTTTATTTCTCAACATCCAATCCCATTGCTCTCTTCAGATGAACAGTTATTCTCCCAAGTACTGACCCTTCAAATGAAACATTTGATTATCTAAGAGTGAATTCCTTAATCAAATTTCCCTTGAATAGATTTTGCAGGAGAGAGGAAGTGCGACAACGGGAGTTAAACTCATCCAGTAGATTAAGGATGGGTGGATCCGCTAACTGCAATTGCTTCAAAATTGGGATGGCGTGGTGTGGGGGGGTCAGACTATTTGTATTTTTTTCTTTTATTACAAACATTATATCTGAAACATGCTGTTTTAACAATGTAATGAAGGTTTACTGGAAATTACCCAAATGTGACTTGGGTGTAGCACAAATACAAAAAAAAAGTTAATCTGTTCTGACATTTCTTTTCCCAAAACTTTAAACATCAAACACACCTCAGCCTAATGTGCTTGGACTGTTTGCTGACAAAGCTGTCAAAACTTCAAACAGCAGAGACTGGCAGCTCCACTTGTTCACAGGCGCCGCGCTTGAAAGTCTCCAACCGCCCCGATCTCCCCTCAAATCATCAACTGTGACCCGAGTAGAACAGACAGGGAGACACGCCTCTCGCGAGCTGCTGTGCTGTTCATCTGAGTGCTGCTTCGCACCTTCCCACTGACTTCAGACAGTGGAAAAGTTATTTTAGAACAAGAAAGAAAACAAAAGCTCTGCAGCACAAACAAGACTGACTTCTGAGAGACAAACAAACAAAGATATGGTAATGATATCAACAATAATTAATGTTCAAATTTAACCGTTCGTTCATGTGTACTGACATCGCTGATTGGGGATTTCAGGTTTACCAACACACAGCCAGGCGGACTCATGCAGGTGTGCGTGGGAGCCAGTAATACTCGTCTTGACCTGGTGGGCATTAGCACAGCCGCAGACTCGCTCACTAACCTCATTAACATTTTCTTTGTTGGGTTCATGCACTCGAACAAAAACTGCCCACCAAAAATAACTCCAAATGATGCAATAAAACCATACAGTTGTGAGAACAGACAAAACAAGTCCACTGATGTGTCTGATCCACAACGTTACTTTCATCAAGGAAAAGGAAGACTTGTGATTACTTTGAGAGGAAAGGGCGAGTTTGAATGTTTTGCTGTAATCTTCAGTAACAAAACATTAGAATTTACAGTGCTTTAAGATATGGTTGTAGATCACATTTCTGCGATCTAAAGATGCAGAGTGATTACCACGGGAAGACTCCTTTTCAGTGAGGGATATCTTTGTGTGAGGAGGCTGCTCAAATAACATGAACTGGTAACGGTGGAAACCAGTCTTCTGCGGCGGCGTCGGTGGATGGTAATCTGCAAAACAAAGAACCAGAATCATGAGAGCTGGCAATGCGAAGCTGCTGTATCGACTATAAGTCATTAAAAACCCTGGCATGGTTGCCTTTTTTTTAGATGGCATTACACTAATAGCATCCGTATATCCATAAAACTCTGACCCTGAATTGTGTGCAATTTTCTCGTACTCGTGTTTTGGCTAATGGCCGTGTCAATATTCTCATATACATGTAAATGCATTTAAGAGATGTTGCCTGAGTAATTTATTTTAAAGCACAAAATAATAAGTTGAAACTAAATCTACTTTAAAGAATGGTTAATAAAAAAAGCAGCAGAAAAAATTGCTTAAGCGTATGTATTTAAAAATCATTAATAGTTAGTTTATGACTGTCAAACGTCCTGTTACTACAAATAAAATCACCAACCAGTTTATCATTCAAAAATAATGTAGAAGCATTAAAAAAGGAGACACGATTCCTGTATCTTTTGCAATTATTTGTTTAATTTAAATAATTAGGATGTAATGAATGCTACCTATACAGAGGCAGTTGCAGGAATGCTAGAGCTGCAGCTCAAAAATGTACTTAATTTATTTTTCTGATTTAGTTTGAAAAAAACTTTAACTGAAATAAAAGAAATAACACAATAAAACACATTGATATAGTTTTCAAACAGAAAGGGAGTGGTAAGCTAATTATTTTGTTCTTGGTTATGTGTGCACATGTTTTCTCTGTCCTTCTGATTGCTTGTTTTTTTTTTAAACCAGTTTGAAGTAAATCAAATCAAGTGTTTTTTTCCCCTTCACAATTAAAACCCCAAATATGCTTACTAAAAATGTTTATATTACAATTGATTGAACTGAAAACACAACTTTACTTCAGATAACAGAAAGCTATTTCCATGATCTGTTCAGAATATGCTCTCAGAAAACTCAGTGATATCATGGCACGCCAAATTATCACTCACTGTGGAAATGTCACACTGGACATCAAGCAACATGGATGGACTTTGTGAATGTCCCTCAAATTCCTGAAAGAATTTCACTTCACAATCGTTTCAAGCCATTGGTTACCCGTGTTATTTTTGTCAATTTTTTTCTTGGCTTTTCTTTGATTTTTGTTCTTCTTGGCATCATTTTAACAATTATTAATTTATTTTTAGTCATTTTGCATTGCTGTGTTTACTGTTTCATGGTTATTCTTGTGTATTTTTTGTTAGGGTTATTGTACACAACTTTGGTAAGCTGTCTTTTCAAACATGTACAAATAGTCTTCAACTGATTTCCACTAAACCTTCTTTCTTCCACTTAACTTTCCATTTATATTGTTAGATATTTAATGCTGTGAATAGCCAGCTTCTTTCTTGAGGGTCATCATTCAGGCAGAGGTTGTCAATGACTATCAAGTCAGCAGTCTTCCCCATGATTGTGCAGACCAGAAACTGAACTAGAATCTCATCTAGGGTTTTTATGAACTGTAACCCACAAAATTCATTAATAGAAGCTTTAGATAATCTGTTTCCTTTTTTTTACTTGACTGAAATAGATTAATTTTTTCAGTCTTACCAGTAAGAGTCATTCCTTGTATTTCTCCTTTCTCCAGGAGATAACGCCCCTGGTAAAGCAAGTACATAGTCAGTCAGGTAAATCACAAACAAAAAGTGTTCCTACAAACTAATACGTAGGTGATTAATGGTGTTAAATGTTGTTTGAAATATAAAAATCTATTTACTGAAAGCTCTTCTCTTCAGGATAGCATCACAATTTTTTTGGTTAATTTAAGTCAAACACACAAGAGATGTTGTTAAATCAATGTCTAAAAATTAAGGAACAAACTGCAGACAAAAGACAGTTTCCAAGCACATTAAACCAGTGAGAGGGTTTCCAATTTTCCATATTATTAATTGTATATTAATCTTCTGTTGCCTAGAAACAGACATCTTATTACCATATCTGAAGCTCAGGTAAATTTCATAAGCCTTTTAGATATTTTTTTACCATGTATTTGTCATGTTGAACTCCCTTTTTCTCAGGAAACACACAGAGAGTAAGGCCATTCACACAGCAAAAATTACACACAGACACGTTTGTTTAATAAACTTGGGTATTTACTACATGATGGCTGCATCCTTGAGTGGGAGGAAAATGACTAAATATGTTGTCTGTGAAATGGCCTCAAACCCACTTGAAGCAAGAATGGAAGTCCCCATCACAAACGAGGAGTGTGTGGTCTGAGCACCTATTAGTGTCCTCGTTTCTTTGCACACAGGCTCCCCCTACAGGGGAACGAAGGCGGTGTGTTACTAGACAGCAATCTGGGACAAAAGATGGACTATAAAGGAATGTTTCCCTCATTTTTCTTCCCTTTAAATTGACATTTTGGTTTACTTGATGACTTCAGATCAAATGGAACTTAGCTTATATTGAGAACAGAAAAATTATTTAGCTTCTCTTAAAGTAGATGAACTAAACAAACTAATATTACAGTATAAACAGAACAGCAATGTCGACTTTATCATTTTGGTAATGGAGCAACCATGTTTATTTATAATTTTTTTGTTAAGATTAATGATTTTACATATTTGTAAAGATAGATACATACACAAATTGAAACATTTCACATGGAAAATTTATATTTCATTAATTTTTATTTGATTTTTATCACAGTTAGTACAGAAGACAAAAATATGATTTTGGCAGATATGAAGACAGTCATCACATCATGACACATGCTGATACCTTGTATTAAGAAACATACAGTTGTAATTCAGTTACTTCCAAATCTATTGGCCTTATAACTTTGATCAGCATCAACACAGCTCAAATCAGCCTGCAAGTGTTACTGAGGATTTCATCAGTGCTCAAGCATGTGCCCCTCATTGTGCTCCATCTTATCTATAATCCCATAACGGCTGTTGAGGATGTTTCACAGAAAGTATTAAGTGTTTACTCCGACTGATACAATTCAGAAGATTAGCTTCAGCTGTGAGTATCTTCATCCACAGATCAGTGCGAAAAAAATAGCTTTATTTAGAAACAGCAAGAGTCCTGCAGCCTGCAGGATCCAAACCCATTGCCATAGCAACAGGTAGTCAACATTTTCCCACATCTTAATGCTCAGCTCTTGCTTGTTTTTCCTGGCACCCCTTGGCCTTTTAATTTCAGTAAAGAACACGGAGTTTAAATAACAGCAAATGAATACAACATTGAATTTCTGCCAATTAATAGAAGACAAGTCCATAGCAGGCAGCAGAAATACATCTTTACTTATCCTGATAATCATAAGACTTCAAAATAAATTGCAGAAAATGCTGCATTTTATTTTTGTTTAGCCGAGCTTGATTTCAGAGTGACGGACTATGTAAGACATTGTGATTTCATGGGCGACGGTCTCTGAGGTCTTCGCTGTGGGATGTAATATTCCCAGAGTCTGATAAAAATCTACTGATTTGTTGTTTATATTTAAAACAAATGTTTTCATTCTTCATTCATGACTGAGGTATATGGATATAATGTGTGTGTATAAATTTTAGGCTCAAAATGTATCAGTGAAGGGCAAGGCCATTAAAATTCATACTTAAAATGATTTCCTAAGTTATCAGTCATGCAGACTATTTGACTTTAATTAAATGTGCTGTGTTCTTTGTCTTAAATGAGGTATTTTACCTTTTATACATGTTCTTAAACAAATAAAGAGGCAAAACAAACAAATGGGCACTAAAATAACCCCGGTCACGAGGCAGAAAAGATAAATACAGATGCCTTAATTTTACATGTTAATAAAAACAAAAAAAAACTGGCTGAAACATTCTCACTCCATCTTCTTTTCATTGTAGTCACTGTCTGATTATTTCATGTTAAACCCAGACACACCCAGACATAAATGGGTTGGGGGGAATTTTCCTCTAAAATGAACAACAGAGGTTTTTTGCCAGTTGGAGGAAGCCGAAGATAATCTTTTAAAGTGATCTTTATGGGTCTATTGTGTAAAAAAACAGAACAAAACAAAACAAAACAAAACAAAAAAACACCCTAAAAACTAAGCAAGCAATTATGGAAAACAGAAGGGAAGACTTCCGGCCCAACACCAAGCCTGGAACTCATCATGTTCTGCAGTTTCAGAGACTTTATTCATTAGTTCAAACAATATTTTTGTTTTGCCACACAAAAAAATCTCCTATGCAAAGTATACTTTAAAATGATGTGTAGACCATGTCTTCTCAGGACAACATCTGATTTGACAAATAAGCTGAATGACTGAACATCCCTTCAGCAATCAGTGAGAAAAGTAAAAAGATTTTATTTCATATGTAACAAAAAACAAAAACAAAGGAAGCAAAGTAGTCTTTTCAATTTCAAATCCTGCACCACATTTTTTTTTTTTTTTTGCACCTACATCTATTTCCAAACTCACTCCTGCCAGGCTGTTGAATTGATCCTGTTTGAGATTCAAGAATATCTATTGCTGGACTTGTACCAAAAGCAAAACACCATCCTGGAATATCTCAAAAGGGTTGAAAACAAAAGTTGTGAAGCAGTGTGTCTCAGGTCTTGGACACTGTAGGGCAGGTTCAGGTCTTACATTCACATTCATTGTTTTACACACAGCAGTCTGGTGCCAAAATATGTGATAAACAGCAAAAGCATCAATGTGATATACATTGGGCTATACCAGTAAACTGTTCAATGCGACTCACTGTAAAACACTGGGATTTGGGTGAGTAAATGAAGATATGGCAAACACATGACACAAATATGTTTCTGAGAAAAGTTGGCATACAACAGAGGCCGAGGAGTATCGTAGTTGTCTTACAATTCAAGGTTGTAGAAATGATATCAGTTTCCTCCAGTCACATGTTGATGTGCCGCTGGTTGCCTATTGAGTTGTGTATTGGTGTATAAATTTGTGCATTTGTGAATGTAAATTGGTGAATGTGCATGTAGTATAAATCATTTGAGTGGACAGTAGGACTGGAAGGAAGCTATATAAATTCAGAACATTTACATGGCTTTAATCATGTTTTATATATAGAGCAAATTAATCTATGATTTGTTTTGTACATCATATCTAAAATATTTAAAGAAGATGTAGCTTGAGAAGCTGAAATACTCAGACACAGTGCTAATTGACACGCTATTGACTGGTGTTTGGAAAGCAGCCAATCCAAGAGTGCCATTTGTTTTTTTCTTAGTGCTGATTGGTTGTGCTCCCAGGAGCAGAGATAAGGAAGTTGATGTTAGCTTCTACAATACAGGCAAAACAGTTGTTTCAAAGTCCGCATTAATGGATATTACAGTATGTGCTACAGCTACTAAAGTAGAGGGGGTCTCTTGTATTTCATGATCTCAGCTCTTCGCAGGTGATTGTGGTCCCTAACCCCTGCAGATACCAAGGCTCCACATGAAGGGTACAAAAATACAGGGGTGGAGAACATTACATTTACAAAAATGTTACAGTCTAGTTTTATTTGTTATGATTTTATACTTAATGATCTCGACATTAAAATTCAATCAATTTTACACACTCCAAGTCACCCAAGTGTTTAAAAGCCACATTAATCAAAATGTAGGTTGGACTGTTGTGACTTGCAGTGAACCTCAAGCTTTTGTATCAACTGACTGCAAACAGAGAGTCTACTTAGTGTGGCAAGAGAATAAATAATGTTATAATTGGGTTGTTTCTGCTACGATTAATAGCACTTACTGCTGATTCTCTGGCACTGGCATGTACATTCGGTATATGTGGCATCTCAACGTTTTGCCACTGATTTTAAACATGTGATCAAATGTGATCAGAGGGGTTAGCTTAACAAACTGCAAGTTTGCATCGCCACTGGAAAAACTGGGATCCAGTTGCTCTACTTTCACCATTGAAAAAGCGACTATGCTGGGCTCAACACACTACAACAGGAAGAATGTTCATTTGGAAATTGCCTTCGAGATGACAAAGCTCTTGCAAGCTGTTGTACATCTGACCCAGACCTCTGAGCCACTTGAGATGAGCAATCATGGAAAACAGTACCATAGAGTCAAATATGAAAGAGAGCATTACAAAAAAAAGAGATTGAATCTATGCTTCGTGGGTTATTTTAAAGATTTTCTTTTCCCTTAGTCTATATTCTGTTTCGTGTAGGTGCAGCCTGTTCAGATACCACTGTTGTGTCTCCAGCTGTGGTGTTACACACATTTCATCCTGCCTCTGTTGCTCATTGCGGCAAAGCTTGCTTTTAAGTCTTACTGACTGTTTCACACTCTGACTTGAACAAAGGTAAAAGACCTCAAACAACCTACACAATATGAGCAATGAATAACGCTGAAAGTCTAGAAAAAGCTACATGGCAAGCCTTTTTTTGTGGGTCACGTAACATCCTGATACTGTATTCATGAGCGGTTTCAGGACCAATACTTATAATACATCAGATATAATGAGTAAGATTTCTAGGAACATAATTTATGACAGGCGTAAATTATGAGGCCCGCACAGCTGGTCTTTGGGTGGCTAGCAAGGTAATGTCTCTTCCTGTATGAAAATAAACCAAATACGTTACATGACTTGGTAAAAAGCCTCAATCCAAGGCCGGAGGATGAGTGGTGTGTTTGTATAATGTGTCAACATAACTTCCGTTAGGAATCCTCTGACACGAGCCAGTAGGTAGGAGTCCATGAAGAGGCGGTGGGTGGGTGCAGGGGTGCGATTTCAGCAGGAATACCCACTTGCCCAAGAACCCTTCTCTTTCTTTGTGTGGGTGCGTGCTTCCCTTTGTCAGCAAGAGTTACTCATGCACCTCCTTGAATATCCACCACTTCTCCCTCCCTTGCTTAGCCTGTAAACCCACACCTACGACAATCAGCACCCACGTTCTTCTATGCAGTTCTCAGAGCATCATTCTCCCTTTCACTTGCAGTCAGGCTAACAGACGGGGAGAGAGAGCATGACAGATGGTGTTCACAGCTCTATTTCTGAGGCTGGACTTGTACTGCCACAGCCACCCCCCACTGCCCACCGCCCCTCGCCTATTCCGCTCAAGCCAAGTGCTTATGACTACCTCCTCTTCTTCCTCGCTGCAATCAGCCCATTCATTTGCAGGGTTATTGTGAATTAATAGTCTGTGTACTGAGAAGAAACCTCGGGGCATGTGGGTTAAACACTGATGATGACAGAGAGAAATCGTGGGACTTTCTTTTAATGATAAAATGACAAAGTGAAGTTTTATTATCATAAATTTACACACACAACATGCTAGTCAAAACTGCCTAAAGATATTCACAACTTCTTCAACTGAAAACGTGTGATTGAATGTCATTTCTCTGTCATGTTACAACTGAGTGCACTTAGAGCACATGACTTTCTAGTCTTATCTCTTCAGCTTCTCATTGTGATATCTACACACATCCATACGTTTATTTCAGAGGTGTTCGATGATATCCTTGTGGTTCTTAAATTCAAGCCCACAAACACAGAATGCTAAAGAAAACTACCCGGTTATGAGAACCGTCACCAGGTTCACAATTTCTTAAGTATAGCTCACCCACTGATGTAGAGTTACAGAAGGGTATAATATTATGACAGGTGTTACTAGAGCTGGTAACAACTAAAGGAGTTTCAAAGTCGACGGCTAGTATGTACTTGCAAAGAGTATGCATGATGTTCCTGACAGCTTTTCAGATGGGTCTGTGGGTATTATGGGTCGCAGTCCCGGAAACGTCAATAATTGTTGGCTATCACACTCCATGTACCATAAATTGATGGATTGCATGCAAATAATTGTGACTTGAGAAAGTATTCTTACTCCTTAAACTTTCTGTCTCATCTTGTCACATATTTCATCACAACTTTAATGTTTGCCACAGGGATTTTTGTGAAAGCCGAACATAACATATGTCATGTATGAAGTCGGAGTAGGATTTTCCTACTTTATATACAGTTTTTATTTGTTTTAATTGTTTTTCTTATTTTTAATGTACTGTTTGTTTTATGGGACTACAGATGGAAATGATCATTTTGCTAAATCCACTATATTTAAGACAGCACTGAACATTTATAAATGTGCACTGTCACACTTGAAAAAAATCAATTGATCATTCAATCAATCAATCAATCAATCAAATTTGTAAAATACTCTGCTGGGCTCCACTTTATTCGGGCTGCTTTGCAAGTGTTTCCACTACTGTTTTTTCAGCCTGGTTCCCACTTTTTTAGGTATCTGGCTGGTAAACATGAGTTGGGCTGATTAGGAACTCCATGGTAAATAACTACCGCCATATTCTAAATTAATAAATACTGTTCTTCTTCCCACCACATCCACAGCATCCGCAGCATTTTAAATTTCAGAATAAGCCCAACCAGGCTAAAAAACAGCAACAGCACAGCTGTCTCTTCTTTTGTTGTCTCAGAAAAATGACGACTCATGTTGCACAGTTAAGAAGCGCAACACATACTGCAAAATGTGTGGAGGTGTGGCTCCACACATCTTCCCCAGCTGCATGCATTATAGGGTTCATGGAAACACAACTTCCAAGAAGAGCGGAGCAAAGCTGGGTGGAGCAGAGCAGCCAAAGTAGAGCCAGTGGAAAGGGGCATTAGAGAACTTTAGTTACAAACAGCATCATGAAGACCAAGAAACACAGCAGGCAGGTAAGGGAGAAAGCTGTGTATATATCTAATCTTAGTTAGTTTGCACAATCTTTATGGAACCTGTTCAGGTACAAGTTTGTGTAAAAATGAGAATAAAAATAAGGTAAAAGTTTGGACTCTGGGAATGCTTTTTACATGTTTATGGGTGTGTTTATGGGAATTGTAGTGCAAGTACGTGCGATGGTAGACACTAATACTGAAGGCAAAGGTTGCTTTGATGCCTCTGCTCTAATACACCTAAAAGTGTTCTATCAGGTTGAAGTCAAGCCTTTGCGCATCCTAATTATTATTTAGATTTGCTGATTATTGATAAATCTGCATTCTATGACTGAATGCAATTTGAATAGTACATTGCTCCTAGATTTTTCTCATAAACTTCATCCATTTTTAAACCCTTGAAAAGGGTCAAAGTAACATCTGAGTAGGATAGAGAACTCCATGGGAGATCAGAGGGGGGCGGTAAAATGGTCTGAGCAGGAGGGAGAGAAAATCGGTGGGGGAAGTCACCCTTGATTTGCTTCAATGGATCAACAAATTAACCCACTTAACAATAGCCTGCTGGACTAATGGGTTCACAACAGAAACTCATTTGGCTTTGGTAATGAACCCAAGTTGGAAACATAAACAGTCCAGTTATTAACTCTCCAGTCATCACTGAAATCACTTGACACACCAAACCCACAATCCTATGGTCGTGCTAATTAGCAGGAAGGGATACTATCACTGGAATCACTCACTTAAGAAAGTAGCTACCAGACTCATTATCTCAACCATATATTCAGACTAATTCACATACATGCAACACACCTTAACGAAGACTTTGAGCTGATTTGGCCATCTCATTCTCAGAGAGCAGATTGGACCCAACAGGGCAGAGAAACGACCAAAGTGAGAGAAACCTACTACGCTAATTTTTATCTAACTTCGTTCTGGTCCTTTTGGAGTGCGTGTGCGTGCGCGCATGTGGGGGTGTGTGTGTGTAAGGGAGTATGGGTGTGGATGAGTCTGTACTTTAGTACTGTTGAGGGAAGCCCAAGCCTGAGTTCCCAAGGTAACAGTCTGTTTAAGAGGGGGCTGGCTGACTCATTTGAAGGGAATCCTGGAACCTGAACAAGGCTGCCCACTCGCCCCACCCCCAGCTTCATCAGCACAACAAGCAAACAAGGCGCTGACATGTCCCCAAATAGGGCTTCCCACTAACGGGGGTGGCAGTGGAAAATCCCTGCCTGAGTATGTCGTTGTTGCAACACACACACAAACGCATCTTTACCATGGCTACAGAGGTTTCTGCCTGCAAGACGAGAAATCCACAGAGATTGAAAATAAGATGGTGTGTACAAACACATGCTAGATTTTGATTAACACTTACAGGGATGGCAGAGATGTGAGGGGGCAGGAGAGGAAGTTAAAGCTTATTAAACTGTCGTGACAGAATTAAAATAATATGAGGTGTGAACATTGACACAAAGTAAATGAGCATCAATATCTTGTGGGTGTGTGCATGACGTAGAGGGAGGAGAGAGGGAGAGGAGGATGTGGAAGGAGTAGGTGGACAAGAGAACGAACTCTTTGCCTACTCAATTAATCTAATTATTAAGAAATTAAAGGGACTCAACAGGCGTGTAATTGAGCACTTAAGTGTTTCAAGGTGAGTCTGTTCCCTTGACTTTGAAAGGATGGTGGTGTTGTCGAATCCTTTTGTGAAAGATCCTGACTTTTGGAACTAACGAAACACTGTATATTTATTTAATACAGTGGCTAACAAAAGTATTCAAAACCTTTTTTTTATAACTTTGTCACATTTTGTCATGTTAAAACCACAGACTTCAATGACTGCGTTCAAGATTTAATGTGAAAAGAAAAAACTAAAAAAAACTAAGTGGCACCTAATGGTGATGTGAAATAGGATGATACATGGTTTTTTTTTTACTTTTTATTTAAAAAATCTACAAAGTGTGGCATACATGTGCAGAACCCCTTTTTGCTGCTTCTGCAGCTGCAAGTATTTTGCAGTATCTCTTTACCAGCTTTATAAGCTGGTAAAGAGATACCAGCTTATGTGCAATGATTCTTTTCCCATTCTTTTTGGAAAATAGCTTAAGCTTCATCCCGTGTGAAAATATTTCTTAAGTGTTGTCAAAGATTTTCAACTTTACATGGATTTGGTCTTTTTGTTGAGCTTTTCCGTCACATCAATGGACTCTGAAGTTGAACCTAGGCCCCACAACATAACGCTGCCACCACCATATGTGACTCACAGAGCTGTTTGCTTATAAGTGTCAGTATTAGTTTTCCTCCTTACATAGCGTTTTGCACATGGCCAAAAGGTTCAGTATGATGGTGCCACTACCATCAGTTTTGACTTCTTCTGACCTGAGCACTTTCTTCCACATGTTTGCTGTGTCCCTTGCATGGCTTGTGTCAAGGTTGAAGTTGTATTATTCTAGCCACTCTTCAGTAAGGCCAGATTTGTGGAATACACAACTTACATTTCTGTCAACAGAATCATGCAAGTAGTTTACCATGGGCCTCTTTGACTGCTTGATGCTCTGTTTGCTCGCCTTGTAAGTTCAGGTGGTCACCTATGTCTTGACAAGGTTTGCAGTGGTGAAATACTTTTTCCTTATTGTGATGATGATTTGAAATGTGCTTACTGGGATGTTAAGTGCTTGAGATTTTGTTTTAATTAAGACTACTTAATGCTCCTAACTCCGTGGGAACTATTTAGGATTACTGTTTTCTATTCCAACATGACTGCACACCATTATACAAAGCAAAATAGCTCTAATGCAAAATAACACCAAGTCAGCCCTTTCAGCATCAGTGTCTGGCCACACAAATGGGCTTCTAAAAAATTGCCTTAAATGCACTCCTAAACAATGTGGATATCGTCTCCAAAAGAGTCAAATCTGGTAAATCTGCATTACTGGACCAATATCGCACACACCCCTTTGGATTAAGTTTGGGACATCACTCAATTCAAACACAATTACAAGTGTGTGGAGGCAAGTGAGAAAATACTTTTGGCAGTATGATGTAGATGTATGTTAATCATCCAAAACAAAAGCAACATTTCCTAAAAATAACAGAATAACCAGTTTGGTCTTTAAACAAAAACTGCACACATGCAGGCACCAACCCTGCTGTTAAGTGTAGCTATTCGATCTGCTCCAGTACAGTTACATCTGCTGATAACTCTATAGTTCATTCAGTGTCTTTAGTCATTAACAACTGAGAGCCGGTACAAAGGGATTTAAGAGGTAGAATTACTGTTTTGAATCGTTGGATGTTTAATTCTTCTATTATAATTGAGGCAGCAGGGAGACAAAGGTTATAGTAACTGCTGGAAACCTGTCCCACTTCACAGAAAGGTTAATGAACCTTACAAGTCCTATGGGAGATGGAGTATGCTGTTAATTTGACAAACGTGGGAAATAAATGCTTTTATGCTTTTATTGACGGTGACCAATAGCGGCCTTTGCTGGAATGAAAGGTTTTAGTCTTTTAGGTGCTTTGGTATGAGGCAAAACAATAACGTGGAATGCATTTGTTGGAAGAAACTAAGTACATAATTGTTTGAATAGCAATTTCAGGCCAAAAAGCATCTTCATTATTAATTCCTACTTTTAGGGAACATATACTGTGCAGCAATGCACAGTAACTTGATTTGTGTTATGAAACATATGCTTTTGTTCTGAATACATTTGCAGGAATGTTGGATGTTTTAAAAAGCGTTATTTAAAATCTACATATTTTAGCTTCCCAATTTATGTGCCATTGGTCTGGATTTCATTTTAACAGGTCACAAAATGCATTAAGTACTATCAGCTGGAGTGAATAATATGCAACTCCGTCAGCAGTTTTCAGATTTACAAACTGAGCTAAGCAAAACATGGCTGTGGTACATTCAGTCAAGGTGTCAGGGACTTGACCACCCATATATACATTGTGCAAAATGACAGAAGCAAAAATCTGGGCTCAGAAACTTTCATGAAACCGACTGTTTACTCTTTTATTAACTCCTCCAAATTTCTAGGGAACAAATCTAATTATTTTATGAATACATCCACAGATGAGGTAATCATTCAGCTATTGCACTTTTAATATGTAAGAGTTGATTATTTTGATGACCTCTGTGCATAAATGCTGCGCCTGGAAAACAAGAAATTAATTTAAAAAATACAGGTGTGTCCTTTATGTTCGATAAGCTGTTCAGGTATGCAATTAATGCATTTCCTCACTATTTGTACTGAACAGAGCAGTCTATTCTCTATTCATCTATTCTCTGGAACAAAAAAAGTGTGAGTACATGATCTTGGCAACCTTCCACTGACTTTCTGTCTATGCCAAGGACTAAATATTTGTATAATAAATGGTTTAATAGAGTAACAAAAACTGTAGTAAAATCCCTTTAAATTAGTACTTTATAGTTACATTAATGATGCTGCAAAATATTTTTATATTTAAAAATTATATCAAAATTTCAATTCTTTTTACCGCATTTATGCAGCTGTTTTTTAAGTTATGCTCCAGATTCTCCATGTCATTTAGATTTTGAGACTTTGACTGGGCCACTAAGATAAGAATATGCTGTGATCCATTGTAGCGTGGCTGCATGTTTAGTGTCTTCTAGCTGGAAGGTGAAACTCCATCCCAGTTTCCAGTCTTTTGCAACGTCTAACAGGTTTGCTCTCAGGACTGCTCTGTATTTAGCTCCATCCATCTTCCCGTCAGCAGCGACCAGCTTCCCTGTTCCTCCAGGTTTGCAGCTGTGCCATATTATTTCTATTTTTAATGGCAGATTCAAAAGACCTCAGAAAAATACTCCACAATGTATAGTGAATAGAGTAAATACATTATTGCCCCAACAGGGACATTTCATTCAGTTAGTAAACAGATTGAATTTTTTTTTTTTAATATCGTGATCCTCCCTTAAGTTCTCTATAAGTTCTTAAGTTCTCTATAACATTATTCAGTCTTCATAAAGCTGTTTGTTCCTTACTGTTTTTCAACAAACCTCTGAGGACTTCACAGAACAGCTGGGTTTATACTGAGATTACATTTCACACATATTGAGTAACGTCTAATGGGAGTTACGCTGTGTGCACAATCATTAGCCAAGTAAGTATTTTGACCATTTTGTCATTTTAAAATCCCTTTACCTGTGACTTCATAATTACGCGCTAGTTTCTGTCGGTCCATTACATAACATCCCAATAAAACACATTTGAGTATTTTGTGGTAATATGCTTAAATGTGAAAAAGTCCAAGAGATATAAAAATTCCTGCTAGGTACTGTAATAGCAAATCTTTAATTGGCTGAGGCTCAGGGAGAAACGAGTCCTGCCAGGTTGCAGGTCTAGCAACAAGAAGCTCTGATGTATTCTGCTGTATTAGGAAATTAATCTCTGTGTGTGTGAGGTAGAAAATCTGGGAATATAATACATCACCTGAAATGTCTCAACAGATATGATCCTCCTTGTAAAATAAAAAAAAAATTTGGTTGAATTTTGGCTGCTGAGATTTATAAATATATCGGTATTAGCAACAACAACAAAAAAGATAGTTTGACCTCAATTTTATGTACCTGAAACCAGCAGATCAGAAACACCACAGCTGATGTTTAGCTTGTGCAGAAAAAGTGTTGATATGATCAAAGAGATGTGTGTTCAGTAGGAGTAAAAAGCTGATAAATTCTAATATTTTTTAACAATCTTCACATTTTTAAGAGGGCTGATTAAATTACTGACCAGGAATTTTAGTGGTAATCCGTGCAGTTCTTCAAGGACATTGATGTAACCCTCTATTCTTGCAGGGAAAAGAAGTAAAGCATTACAGTGCACAGACCAAAAACATATCTTCATGTAACCAGAGTTGGTCTTGTTCTGGATGATAACCCGTTAAAGACAACTCAGCTCCCCGTCTCTCACTTTCTCCCAGCTACACGGTCGGGCACTGCTTCCCATGCCTCTGTGTGCACCGTGCTCACCACAGGAACACACAACAATCCGCGCTCCACAATCCCTCTTAACCTCTGACCTCAGCTTATTGTTACCTGTGAGCAGCACTGTGGCAAACATGTTGTACAAGTACTGCACAGCCCTGCAAGCTGTTTGTGTTCTGCAAGTATGGAGGGCAGGGGAGGAGGGAATGAAGAGAGGGAGCTATTTAATCCCCCCCAAAGGAACTCCCCTCTCAACCCGTATCGTGAACTCGCAGGCAAATCACGTTGCTGGAAGGCACACCACACACACAAACTACTGTCTTTTTAATTTCATCAGCTGAAAGAAATCTATACAGCGCTTTGGAATCTTACCGAGCCGCGGAGAGAAGTGAACTATACAGCACCCTGGAATGCAAACAGGTTTCTTACCAAGTGTAGCATAAAAATACGGCATTGCAACAAACCTCTCGGCTATGATGATGGTCAATAGCAAGGATCAGAGGTCCTTTTTTATTTGGTTGGGAGTCCGAGAGCATATCAATAAGCACAAGTTGAACAAATCCGGGGAATTATTTAGACAAAATGTTCCGATCTTACTTAAATTACGAAAGCTTAACGTGGATGAGATGGTTTCTTTATGGTGAAAGTGGCTTTTTTTTGTCATTATAATAGGAATAATAGGAACTTTATCACCAAATCCCTTGCAGATACGGATTGTAATGTGCAAAGAATTGCAACATCTATTGTTCAGTGTGAGTTATTGTTACACACTTGAAGCATTCAAAAAAATGGGCACATTATTTAATAAAACTAACACTAAGCCAAGCATTGTTGTTTTATTTGTATCCATATCAAAAACCTGGGTACTCTTACAGCAATGCACACAGAACCAAATTACATTAGCAGATAAATGCAGCAATTGTTCCCAAAGTGAGAGTGTTTTTTATTTCATTATACACAATCTGAGCAGTTTAAGCACTTTCTAAACACGCAACTCAGCCTCAGCTTCATTTTTGTACTTGCTCTACTTTAGTAATAGTTTTAGAATCCAGTCATAATCTGCACATGAAGTTAGACAGGCCACCATAATATCTGCCAACTTTGCATTCATGGCTGTCACACTTAATTAGCATGCCAAAATACAGGAAAATATGTTGGCTTCAGGAGGTCTTTTGTCAACTCTTTGTTTTGTGTACAATTAACTGGCAAGATTTGCTGTATACTTAAGTAAGGGCTATTTTAGGTGAGCATAATTGTTAGTGAGTTGTTTTTATCAGCATGACTCAATCCCCTTCGCCGCACCGTATCAGGAGACACCCCGAAGAGGAAGCGTATTCCAAAGCCGCAGCCCCAGCAGCCCCCCACTAACCCTGACATTTGTTCATTTACCCGCCCCTTTCTACCCCATTCCAGTTCCTGTGCCCACACCTTCCAGCACATCACTCAAAGTTGACCACTTTACAGGAGGAACAGGTAGGCTAACTCCATCAACATTCCCCTCTTTTCCCCTTCCAGCCCACTGCCCCCTCCACCTGTACCCTCCAAACACACAAAAAATTTGCACACGGGGCCGACTGCCAAAGATCCTGTTTTCCTGACTGAAGTGGAGGGGAGGGGGGTATGACAAAGACGACAGCTTGTGTGGGGGAACATTGTCTGCGTCTGCGACTAGAAATCTTTTCAGGAAAAACAGGATTTTATACACAATGGCCGTGGGTGTGAAGAAAGGGGGCACATATTAAAAGAAGTGCCTTTATGTGTACAGAGCAAGCGGTTTTTTAAACTGCTCTTTACATGGATAAGGTCCAACGTGCTTTTCCCCCCCTACTAGGCTTTAGTGTGACAGACTGGATCAGAGAGGGCTTTCCAGGTTGTCCTTGTTTTCTTGGAATGTAATCGTTATTCTGTATACTCGGGCTAGAAATAAATGACGCACAGTAAACCAAATCTTTAAATGCAATAACTACGCTTTTCCTTAGGAAAAAGTCTTAAATCAAGCAGGAGCATCAACAGGAATATAGGTTCCTCAAACACACCACCAGGCTTTATGTAAAAACTGTAATTTATGTGTGATTGTTTCTTTGCCAGAACTCTGATCAGCATTCCCTATTTTAATTGTAAACCACAGCAGCTCATGTTCTCTGTGCAGTGAAACCTCTTCAATCATCTCACCACAGCAGCCAAAGCGGGGAGGTCAGTTTTTACCGAGATGGCAAAAGGCTTGGGAGGTTATCAGCTACTGTACAGCGCTGTGTGTGTGTAAATGTGTGTGCGTGTGCTTGCGTTTGTAGTATATGGACGGGGGATGGAGCTGACAACTGAGCGGAGGATTCTTATGTAATTCTCCCTTTAGGTGGCAGAGAACAGTGAGAGCAGCAGCCCACACTGAAGTAGAACCTGTTTGTTAATAAGCGGCGATAGCTCGATAATGTTAGAAGAGGTTTGCCCACGGAGTTGATGGGGGTCAGGGTAGGGGCCCAGATGTCGGAAAGTAACAAGAAGTGCCAGAAAGCCCAGAGCTGTCATCTCAAAAATTAAAGGAAAAAAAAAACCCAACTTAAATACAAGTACATTCAAACATAGACAGATGTGTACAACTAAAAAAAGGCCGGAGCTAACAAACATAAGCACATCAACAGCTGGGAGGTAAATCTGATGAGGCTTAGTGAAGAATGACTTCCCAAATCTGAACTCCATGTAGCTCCACCTCTGACATTTATCTGGCTGCAGTTGACAGGATGAGGACATGCTCCAAATGTTAAGCATCTCCAGCTGCGCTTTAGTGTTAAGGACCATTGTTGACTTGTAACAAGGGAGAGTTCTGACTGTTAAAAAAACAAAAAACAAAAAAAAAAGTACTTGCTTTTAAATTTTGTGACAGCCAATTTGATAGAGGCCATAACATCAAAATTTTACACTTTGAAAGCTAACAGTTTAACATTTGGGCTGCAAACACAGTGCCTTAAGTGCATAGTTCACATTTTGCCATGTTACATCCATAGATTTCAGAGTATTTTGCAGGGGATTTATGAGAAAAATCAAATGAAATCATAGTTATGAAATTTGAACAAATTCATTTATGGTTTTAAAAACATATTTTCTAAAGCATTGTATGCATCTATAGTCAGCCCCCATAGTCAACACTTTGTAGAACAAACTTTTATACCTGTAAGTATAAAGCACCTTCACGGCATGATGCTGCCACCACCAGAGTTTATAGTGGGAGGTATGACATACTGGCCAGAGCTCCTTTATCCACAAATTTTTTTAACACTCTCCTTGCTAAGTCTGTAATTTTTGGTAAATGGCTATGTCATGGTAAGTCTGCAGTTGTACCATTATTCTTTCTATTTTTCAAATGATGAATTAAATATGAGATATCTAATACTTAGGATAATATTTTACAATCTAACATTGATTTGAACATCTCCACAGTTTATTCGTAACTTGTCTGGTGTAGTCCTTGGTCTTCATGATGCTATTTGTTCACTAATGTTTTGTAATGAAACTTTGATGCTTATACAGAACTGAGATTTAATCGCCCACAGTTCAACGTACAGATCAACCCTATTTACTATCCTCTGTGGATAATTAGGTTTACTGGATTAATTTCTGGGTATTAAAGTAAAGGGGGATGACTATATATGTATGCTACAATTCTTATTTGTAAAAAGAAAGGAAAGCCATGTGTTACTGTTTCCCTTTCACTTTATAAAGATGTTTTGTTGGTTTATCACATAACATCCAACAAAAACACTTTGGGAAAGTTTTGTGTTGCAATTTGACCAAATTTAAAGGTCAAGGGGTATGAATACTTTTGCAAAGTACCGTACATTTAAAAAAACGTTTTACTAATCAGATAAACAGATTTAATTTGCATGTATGCTAATCACAACAATCTGTTCGTAAAACATCTTCATTCTCTAGCTTTACATTTAAACAAAGGACAGCAACAGGTGCAGTCAGTGGAGTTTACATTTGATAAAGTTGCATCACATGATTTGAAGCAAGGAGGCAGTTCTGTGTAAAAGTTTCTGAAACCATAAACAACCAAACTGTTAACCTGGGTTAAGAGCATGTTTGGCAACTTTGGGATGGAGAAAAAAAAAAAAAATCACATTAAAAAGAAAAAATGTTCACTTGCTTTGCGCCCACCCCCTTGTCATAAGATATGGATGTCCCGTAAGGTTATTTGTGTTTGCTGGGGATTGAAGTGCTCAACTGGATTAAAAACATACTGCATATGTTTGGAAATCTGTTTCCCTGGGCGTATGAGTGGAGTGAGCGAGCGTGAAGCAGCAGCTTGCGTCTCCTCCAAGAGAGAGGGCAGACACTCTCATCATTAGCCGGGCTACAATGTGCTCCTCTACCTGCTCCAATCTGCACAGCCGGCTCCACTCTGACGCCAGACAGATGTTCCCACCGCGAGGTGCAAAGTATTTAGAGGGGGAACGAGAGTGAGCAGGAGAGAGGCAGAAGAATGGAAATATTCAGCAGAGCACACAATAAGAGTTTAATTATGAATAATACTATTGCTTCTTTGTTCTCACGGTGCAGCTAGCGATGGTTCGACTGGCCTCTGGGAGACTGTTTTTGGCTTCCATATGGGGGCAGCTGTCCGTCAGAAAAATTAACACTTAAATCATTACATGAACAGTAGATACGGTTACAGAAAAAAAAGAACAATGCAAATATGTATGGGCTGTTTCGCAAAAACAAACTCCAAGGGTTTTGCAAACATTCAAAATGTAATCTAATCATTTTATGCTCCTAAGATAGTAATGATGTGTTACTTAGACTTTTTAAAAAAATCTTAAAGTGTCACTTGTGATAGTCTTCAACGTGTTAAAACATGCCGTCCTCAAAGGTGTATGACGGCCACATTTTACCTATTTATTTTTTAAAATACAGTAAATAAAATAAATCATTATATAAATAAAATAAATGCAGTTCTAGAGTTCTGGTGCTAAGCAAAATCTGACACATTGGAATTATTAATCACACCAAAAAAGTGGAGTTTTATTGTTGTTTTTTTGGGATGGATGAGAGCTTTTGTCCTCATCACCAAACGGTGTATATTAAAAATAAGAGACAAAACAACCAAAGTGTTATCATTTGAAGAGTTTAGCACCAAATTAAAAGCTGTAAAGAGGTTACACGTCTAATAGTTAGCAGTTAAAGGACATGTTGAGGTGTGGAGCAGATGATCTCTGCAGGCCGCAGAATTCACAAACACAAAGCCAGCTGGTCTAATACCGTCACAATACTGCACTGTTAGTGTTTGCTTGAGCTGCAGAAGAACACAGGCTCCTTCCTCTTTTGGGAGCTGCAACAATAGAGGAGGATGTTAAAGCATGCCTATCCCCCCCGTGCACTATAATAATCAGATGTCCATCTGGCTTTCAATAATCATATGATTGCTTCCCATTGATAGGTTGTATTGGGGGACCAAAAGATCACATAATATGCTGAGTAAACAGAACTTAAAGTGACCTTATCTGGAACTGATTAGGAGATACTGAATTGTATAAACAAAAAGCAAAACCTGTGACCTTCAACTTTGTGTTCACAAAGAAACCATTCTAAGAAAGATTACTTTTGCAGTGACACACCTTTAAGCAAGGGACGTCTTAGGTTAAACATAAGTAAAACCTGATACTATGTAGCAGCACTGAACATCTTTTTTATTCTTAAGAGCACGGAAGACAATTTTACTACTACATTAAGGAGAAAAAGTATTTCCTAGTGTTATGTTTATATAAACTGACTCCATTCGGATCCAAATGATTTGCTTGTTACAGTAATTATTACTGCAAGTCCTCACCGGAACATCTGTATTGATTTAGACTCCAGGAGAGCAGAGCGAAAGAGGGAGAGGCTCACAATCTGGAATTTGACTCAGAGAGCGAGACAACAATCTGTTGTACGCTTATTTTGGTAATTGTCCATAATTCATGTGAAAACGCGGGTGCGTGTTGAAGAATATTCTAAATGACTGTTTTTGTAGCTCAGAGGGTCAATCATAACAGGCAGCTGCATTGAAAATGCATATCCATCATCTAATAATGTTATTCTAAAAGCAAGTGGACAGCTGGTGAGAGAAGACAAGACATCCAGCCACACAGTTTGCACTTAATTGGTGGAATAAATTGTTCTTGGCAGACCAAACTAAAGATGTGATAAAAGACTTGACAGTTGATATAAACATAAAATTTTGATTGTTTATTGTTTATAACTTCTGCATTGTTATTCTGCATGCTTGTAAAGATGTGCTGATGCTGGTATTTGTGACCTACAACAAGCAGCTGAGACAAGGCAACAAGTGATGAAGACAGCTGCAGAAATGGCAAAAAGCAAGGTGTAAGTTTAACATTTACATCTTATTTTTTCTTTTATGTGTGAGAAATATCTGATTTTTTTTTTTCTGTTTTGGTGAGCATAGTATTGTTTTCAGACTAGCTGCATGTTGCAAACATCTCACACTAACAGTGTTTTACTGTTCGGTGAATTTGCCAGGAAAATAACTAAGTCCGTGAGATTGGAAGACCTCTTTGCCATCACCCCAATCTGTAGCTGTCTCCACAGTTTCTGTCAGGCTCAACTCAGAACTCTGGTTACACCATTAATATAACATCTAGTCCAAAGATGAATGTTGGTAAAATAATAATAAAAAAATACTTAATAGACTTGTACTGCCCAAAATTGTGAAGAATTATAGCTCTATGTTAAACCTCTAATAATGTTTTAGAATTGTTCTAAAACAAATTCTTCCCATTGAAATTAATAGCTTGCATAATGTGATTTATTATTGCTAAATGTTTTGTTGATCACCACCTTTTACCCATAAATCCCCCAAAATAACAGGTTTATATATATATATTGTTTGTACATCTTTAAATGCAATAAGTTTATAGGGCATAAAATTAAGACATCTTACAATGTCAGTGGACCTGCTTATTTTGTCAAACCAATATAAAAGCTGACAGGAAAGATTTTTATAACTTCTGTAAGACATAAATAAAAAAGCTAATTGTTGAATAAGAATATTGTATAGAAAACAGCCCTTTCAAAGAGTCTTATTTGGTTAAAAGTTGCTCATTAAATCATCCTATGTGAGGAAGAAATGTTTATGTCTACATTCTCTATAATGCTGTGGACAAGAGCCTGGCAGCAAATGTTCAAATATTACAAGCCATGCTCTCCAGAGAGTTCTGGCATGGCTGACATAAAGCAAGGAGATCCTCAACACTTGCTTTGTTAAGTGAAGAGCCATGTGTTGTGTTTGTACTCAAAGCAGAAGCGAGCGAAGCACCAACACGCGAGGTACTTCAGCGTGTCCTTGTTGTTTCTTTTTCTTCTCTAATGAGACTTTAACTGTGGAATCGGCCTAAATGTGCTGCGGCTTGCTGCTCGGTCCAGGCTGACCTCACCTCGCTTTCGGCTGAATTATGGAAATCTTTATCTTTACAACTCCAAAGAATACACAGTAATTATGGATACATCTGCAAACCAGGGCAAGGCTGTATGACCCTGGACCCATGAATATATATGAAGAGAATATGGCTGCGGCAGCTCATATGATTTGACCTGTGAAAAAGTAAACACAGATCTATTTGACATTTGAAACCATGACCTCAGAGTTAAAATCAACAAACATGCCAAGAATATTATTGCGCAGGACTCTTTACACTTTAAAAGATGAAACTAATTATTCTTTAATCAGTACTCAGTAGTTTGCTCAAGTATGTGTTCATTCACAATTTCAAAAGACTTAAGCTTGAAACAAAATCCAACGTATTCAGATTGACACTTGAAACAAAATGGAGGTTGTATCGTGTCACCTAGCCACCCTGGTCAATTAAACACCTCCCACTACAGCTGCCTTCACTCAAAAGGCTCATTAACCCTTCTGACCAACCACCAGTCACAAACAGAGAAACCTCTCATCATATTGGCCAATCCAACATGGGCAGAACAGGTCAACACCCACACAAGTGACAGGAAATTGAAATGCTTGAGAGAATGTCGTCTATCTGAAGGCTTGAAAGATATTTGTTTATTCACGGCTGGTGAGTATACCGGGCTTTCTTCACAGACTTGAGAATAAAAATTAAAGGTGAAATTTCATGAAGTGGAAATTATTATGTTTCTTTTTTTTAGCATTATACCAGTCTGTCCTTAAAATGAGGTAAATAATGAAATAACTACTACATAACATGGACCACACCAACTTTAGATACAAGTTTAAATTTAATGAATGAGGCTTGTTTGTCAGACTGAAAGTACCTTTTAAAAATAACAACCTTTATGCGGGAATGAAACATGCTTAATTCAAGTCCACATTTCTACATCAAAAAGGTGTTTCTAACTCAGCCTCTGATGAAATCACATGAAGAAAGAACTAACTGATAAGATTTATTTTATAAAATTACAAGCAAATCTCAAACCTTGAATTCATCAGCAAAATAATGGCAAACGGTGTGTTACAACACCTAAATAAATGTGCTCACCACAGTATGGAGACTGCCCTCATCAAAGTGTTCAATAACATCCACATAATCAGTGAAGCATTTGACACTATTGACCATGACATGTTATTGAAGCAACTGGAGAGCTGGGTCAAACTTTCAGGTAAAGTGCTTTACCCATTTGAGTCTTTTCTAAAGAACTCGTGCTTCTTTGTAACTTTTCATCGAACCAGACAAAAATCCCATTCGAGGTACCCCAAGGTTACATCTTGGACCCCTCTTAAGTAATGTCTACATGTTCTAGATAGCTCAGGTCAGAACAATTAATGATATAAGCTGTCATAATTATGAAGAAGATACATTATATTGCCACCAAGTGACTCCAAACTAATGGACTCAGATCTCAACTTAGAGACACACACTTAACTTTAGCTCAAATGAGTTTTCCAAATAAACAGTATCCCAAAGCAAACAACCAAGCCGGATGCAATGTGGCATCAGGACAACAAATTCAGAACTCTGAGTTACTATCAACTATTTATTAGAAAAGCTGACAGGGTGTGTGAGCAGGACGGCCTGAGACTTATCTCAGAAGGAAAGGGCCAACATTAAACTTCTGATAGTTTGTAGAAGGATGCTCAAAATATTTGATCCAAGTCAAAGGCAATTCTACCAGCTATGTTAGAAAAAATAAGTTCTAAATTTAATTAAAGTAAAAAAAGAAAATCTATTATTCTTACATTTATCAAATCGGAATTACTTTGATAACACTAACTGCCCTAATATGGTTAGTCTGATTTAATGTACCAGACAGTGAGGAAAGAGGGTTATGCATCTTTTTTTTATGTAAATACACACACTCATGCACCGTAGTATTTAATAGTGCCACCTGTGATATTGTCAACTAATATTCAAAAGGGAGAAATAGCATCTTGTTTTCCTCCAGTGTTTTTTGAAAGCTTTATATTTTTGTGAAATACTGTGAATCCATACTTCATCACCTACCTGGGATTTTATTGTTAATTATTATTAGCGAGAGAAAAAAAAAAAGCACCCTGGATCTTTAATGCGCTTGCCAGCACGACTGCAGAAATGATTTCCTAAGATAAATTTTATGCAGAACAAATCAAAAAACGCAAAATTTAAACCTGTTGTGAGCTCAAATTCAACACTTTTGGATCATTGAATCGATGTGGTACTCACTCCGTTTAAAAACCAAGTCTTTTAAAAAAAAATTTTAAGGGAGCAGCAATACATCTCTGAAGCAGCTTTGTGATCTTGCTTTTCAGACCCCTGGTTTCTAATCTACTGGGTTGATCTCCCAGTTCCCAAGGGATTATAAAAAATGTCTGCAAACCTCAAAATATTTGAGGCAATCAACAACTCAACATGCATTTGGCGTTAGAATGCAAGAATGCGAAAACACACAAGCGAATGGATAAAAAGGAGTGAAATACGAAGAGAAATAAGGGGATCGGAGCCGTGCCCATTTCGGGGGTGTAAAATATGGAGAAGTGTGGATCATTGGGGGAGCTGCTCTGCCTGGGGGAACAGATGAAGGGAGGACACTCTGCCAAGATCTCTCCACTGAAGGGGGAGCTGAGGGACTGGAGCACTATGGGAGGAAAAGTGTGCGCCTCGCATGCTGCTCTCCCCAATCTCAGTCTCACACGCTCGCATTGACACGTCCCAGGCACTGCGCAGCAGAGGGAAATTGCTGCTGACAGGGCCTTGCAAACTTTCACAGCCATTTAGAAAGACTTACTCCCACACTTTTGTCACAGGCATTTATTGCACAAGATACATGATATGAAAAATTAACATTTTCAAACTTGGCACCGTTTTTTTGTAACCAAGTTCGGCTTAAAAAACCATTCATAATTTTTCGGCTTTACGATCGGCCCTGATGCAGATGTAAACATGAGATGTGCCAAATGAGACCATGAGATTATGAAAATGCACACTTGAGAAAAAAAGCAACCAAACACAACTTTGTAAATTTCAATGATACTGTATGACTTTCTAATCCAATAAAAAGCGCTGCCTGTGTCACTATCGGCAAAACCAATGAGGTGAAGGAGCAGAAGTTCTGGGAGACTTACTGTACCTTTATGTTCACAAGCAACCAGTGCCTCCAGTAAGCAGGGTGCTGGGAGCGTCTGGGAGCATCAGGATCAACCATCACCAGGACGTACATCTTTTTCTACATGTAAACAGTCAAACATATAAACATTATTGCTTTTTAAACACAGGCAGGCATGTTTTTATTGGCTCCAAAACCAGTTCCAATAGTTGGCTTAGGTGTGCTGTTCAAAATGTTTACTTTTTTATTACTTTAAGACCTTCTTGTTCTCCACCTATACAGTTATTTTTTGATTCAGTTTTGTGATTCAATTGTTGAGTTTCTTTTTGTCATTAACTTTTTAATAAGTTTGAGATTCACCAATCAATCAATCAATCAATCAATCAATCAATCAATCAATCAATCAATCAATCAATCAATCAATCAATCAATCAATCAAAGCAGAGGTACTGATTCATAAAAATGCATCAAAATGAAGGAATTCCACCATCTTTAGTCTATGAAAGCAGGCACTTTGATTTACTTTTGTGAGTTTTATAATGAAAGGTTAGGAATGAATGTTTTGATGCACAAATGTGAAAAATCTCGTAATTGCTTCATTTTCATATGGCTTCAAAACTGCCACCTCTGTCCAGAAACCTGCAGAAATGTATTCCCTCCATTAGGTGTTTATTGGCCTCAGAGAAAAATCTTAGAATCGACATCAGCCAGAAAAAGCAAGACCAGTGCATCTCTCCAACAAAAGATTTAGGACTTTTCTTTTGTTGTCTTTCATTATCAAATTTAACTGTCAAGCCTAAAATATTGGCTTAACATGAAAAAACTATTTTAAAAGTGAGAAATATGTGAGAACATCAACTGAAGCTGATTTTCTTATTCTTTTCTCAAACAAGCACCGTCCCTTCTGTCATTACTTAAACTTAATATCCTTCCTGTGACATAAACAAAATGACAACGTTTTGGACGCGACACCAGAATCGTCTCGTTAACATATTCACAGTAACTTTCTGCCACTTACCAAGTATCTTTATACCCCTCAATCTGTCAATGGAGAGAAAAAGCATCTTAACTAACACTTGATCACAGTTATTGGACGATGATTTGGCGGCTTAATTGCCGGAAAAAAAAAAATCTTCATTCTGTCTGTCCCTAAAAGTTAGAGAATTATGAGAGCAGATTGAATTATTGCAAGAGCACATTTGTCATCCCTGGTTTGGTGCCCAAAATCTGCCAGACCATATGATGGGCTTTTTTTATTTTGTTCACTTCCTCTACAAACAGCGACACAGTGTCCTTCTTACAGTATATGCACTTTCAATTGAAGCAGAGACCATAATGATATCAGCACGAACACATAAAAAAACAGGTGCTGCTTTTCTTACGTTCTAATGCCGACTGCCAAATAACACTGTTGGCGGTGTGGTAAAACATTTTCAAAGGATCAAATGCTTCCCTGTAAACAGAAATCTTAAATTTATGTTTGTTTTGTCCTGTGAAGACATTCTTACAGGCCTCAGAAAATTATCCTAAGCCGATGTACTTGAATGAGATAAAGAAGTAGTCATGTATTTTTTCTGCAGATGCTCATTTTCAGAAGGATTCTCTGCCTACCTGACAAGCAGTAATATGCGTAAACAACTAAGCCTAATAATAGGATAATACTGTAGTCTGAGCGATAGTGCCTGCAGGTAACATCCAGACACACCAGTAACAATAGAGCCTCCTCCACAGCCTGTCAAAAGTGACTCTATATCAGTGACCCCCCCGGGCAGCTTACCAACCATGACCTGTTGCCTTCTCCAGAGTTGTAATCCTCATTTTTACATGTTTGCTACCAGGCAGGGAAAAAAAAGTGTGATAATGTAGTTATACTAATATCTAAGTCAGACCCCGATGCTTTCAGAAATAGCACGGTTTCGAACAACAGCACACGCACATACAGCCTAAAAGGCAAATTAAGCTTTTAATTTAAAAATGACCTCCAGTCACAATTACTATTGAACAAAATTGCACTTTCTTGGATATTTCATGAAAATTACCCTGCATGCAGATACATGATATAGGATATGTTTAGATTTTTATGAAGCTAAATTTAGTGCAACATTAAAAGCGTTTCACATTCATTTCCAACAGTAACAAGAGAGAAAAAAACCACCAACCTATTTATGGTGGCCGTTGAATTTCTGTGATTTCCGCATATATATAAAGCTTGAATTTCTACCTGTAACATTTCTTTAGCTGCTAGTCCAGCTGGCATGGACAGCAAATATAATACAAGAAGCTCCCATCAAGCTTGCACTTCACACATTGTGGCATGTACCCTTCTCTCTTATGCGGACATTTTTTTTTCCCTCCATCTGTCAAAATTCACATTAATTACACACAGATATGTGTGAAAGACTCCAGGGAAAAACAGATGCATACTCTGCCATCTGAAATAATTTCTCAGGGTTAGAGCAAACTAAATGTATATCAAAATGCTCCATCCTGGAAGGGATTTTAATTTCCCTTAAAATGTCGAGCTTGTTTTGCTGTCTTACTCCTCTCAGGATCATTAAGTTACTCATTAAGATTTTCACCTTGACGATTATGTAAAATTAACCTATGCTGGAGCTATTTAAATCTAGTATTTAGGATTAACGTTAGTTTCCACCTAACTACTTGCACAGGTATTCATATCCCTTAAACGTATTTTGTCCGAACACAACCACAAACAAGTGGGAAGAAAATTACAGTTTTTTTCCCCCAAATAAAATATTATAAGTGCTTTTGGATTCAGTCCCCTTGAAATAACACTTTGCAAAAACACTGGTTTAGGTTTTGACTTTGACTGGGCCATTCTGACATATAAATATACTTTTATCAAAACCATTGTTGATAGGTGAACATCAGCGCTATTGTTAAAGATTTTATTTTCTTCAAGGATCACCCAATATTTATTCCATCCTATCAACTGTCTGACCAGCTTTTCTGTCCTTACTAAAGCATCCTCTCAGCACTATGATACCACCACCAGGCTTCACAGTGGGGAAGATATTTTCATGCTGATGTGTAGTGTTGTTTTTCCTCAACACGTGATATTTTGTATACAAAGCAGTGTTCTTTGTAGACCCTACATGTTCTGTGACAAAATAAAAACTGAATGAGTTTTTTTTCACACTTTTCCAAAAATGTCAGTCTTGTGGTTCCCTTGCCTGTCTTGTCAGTTTTGACGGACAGCCATGGTTTGGTAAGTTACTAGTTGTCCTATACTATATTTTCAAATGCTCAATATCAATGGTCAATATATAAGCAGTTAATCCAGAAAGTATTCACAGCAGTTCCTTTTGTCAAGTTTTGTTGTCTTACAGCTTTCTTCCAAATCAGAATAAATTCCTTTCCTTCCCTCACAGCTCTACATATAACTTTGTGTTGGTCTATCACATGAAATTTTCATAAAACATAATAATATCTGTGGTTGTAATGGGCCAATTGTGCACAATTTCAAATGGGAGCGAAGACTTTTCCAAGACACTGAATATCCAATATCTTTGTTCACTTTGCTGCTCATCTCAGATTGAATTTACATGTTTACAGAAAGACTAGAGGTCAGCTCCCAAATGACTAAATGTCATAATAACGAGAGAATCTGAAGCAGAATAGAAATCTCTTCAGGTACCACAGAACTCTGCCGGGCCATTATGCAGCAGGGGATGTGAGAGCCTTGGGTAAAAACTGGAGGCGGGGGAAGATTGAGCCTCCATTCTCTTGGGATTAACCTCCCACTGCCTGCTGTGATCACAGCAAAACGGTCCACTAAGACCACACCTCAGACGCCGCCGGCTCAAATCAACCCTGCAGTAGACTGGGAATCTCTAACACTGGCACTGCTTGGTGGTAGAACGAAAAAAAGAACTTGGTTTCATTAAGATCACTTAAATAAGTTATTTAAATGTGACCAAAATAAATTTATCAAAAAATATGTTTCACTAATGTATTTACAATACTCCATGACAATACAATCAAACAGATAGGACTTTTGCTAAAAAGGAGATACCACAGAACAAAGGCATGGGGAAACCAGAGCCTCCAAGGATGAAAATCTACTTGATTACCTCTGTGTGAACTCTGCTGGGGATGAGAATGAGAGAGATGGCTAATCACTGCTCTCGTAGAGAAGATCTGCAAACTGATGACACTACGAAGGGTGAGGGTGAGTTAGTGAGAGGGAGGGAGAAGGAAGAGGCCCCTCTGTGAGTTTACAAGTTCATGCTTTATCCATGACCCACCACCAAACTATGTCATCTGTGCAGAAGTCCATTAATAAGCCTATTGCTTTACCCTGTGTCTGCTTTAGCCATTGTATGCAGAGCAAACCATGTGCAACTTGATGATCAACTGTTCTCAGTGCTGAAACCAGAGCAAAGCAATGCATTGATCCCACATCCCTGTTTAAGTAGCAAAAATACTTGAACTCATTTGGTAATTAACAGGTATCTGTGTTGTGATTAAGAGACGGCCATGGCTTAACAACCATCGACTGCAGCTTAGAGTGAGGTGAAAGATCAATCTGCAAATACAGAAAAATGGGAGCTTTGAAGCAAAAGCTGAAGAAGTAGATTTGTCTTAGCAAGGATAATATGAGCAAGAGTTTCTGTTTTTGTAGGATAACAGTCTGATCTCAGAAAGTTTAACTATAATTGAAAATTTAATTTATGCAAGTAAATCAATTCAAAAATTGAAACAGATTTTTTTGACGTAGGCGCTCATATAGAAATTAAGCAAGAAAACTGACCTATTCATTGATTCCTTTAAGTAGAGTATAATTTCTGTAAGTTTCTCTTTAATTGGTCTTATGTAATTTTTAAACCTTCTAAGGAACTTCATGTAAATGAACTTCATTTACATGAAGTTCATTTACATGAAGTTAAATCATTTAAATTAACAGAAAAAACACTTTTATCTATATTACTCAGTGAAAGTGTACAATGAGTTTTGCTTACTCAATTGAATAACTAAAATAAATTTGTTAATTCGTTAATTAATTGAGATATAGCTGTATTACAGTAACTTTAAATTTCTCAGTCAACTATGATACAAAATAAACCAACAAGACATTGTTGACAAAATGTGTTGATTTAGAAGCAGGAGACAAATGAGAGTGAAACAAAAATGGATGTTCACAGAGGAAGTTTACTACTGTTAACACTGTTAGGGTCAGAAGATGAGGTTAAACGTGGTAAAGGGGGGTCAGAGGTCAGCCTGGTAGCAGTAATTGAATCCAGAGAAGAGAGTAAAGTACTATAGAGATGAGACGACGAATCCAGGGAGGCTGTGGCACTCACCTAGAGGTCACCAACCTTCCAGGTGTGAAGGTCCTGATTGCCATTAATAACTGCACATCCCCCACAACTCATCTGTAGCATCTTAGAAACCTTATTGCTGCTCAGTACAAGCAGTATTGATAATACCTCAGTTTTCTGCATTTTAACACACAGAGTGAATACACGGTATTGTCAAGAAAATACAACTGTCAGACAATGTGATGAACAGTGTGATATAAAACTTGTTTATGATATTGAACTGCATTGGAGAAAGCCTGGCATGCACTGATCAACCACTGCGTAATTTAAAGTGTCATATTTATTTAGGGACAATACTTAGGCTGGCTGTCATGTCAAAGTAAACTCCACAAGTTTTCTAATAGAAAATTAGAGTGTGATAAGATTATTGATGATAATTTACTAGTTACAATGGATTGACCTATTTATGTCCAGACATAAATTGAACCTGAATCTGTTGCACAACCTGAAGATTGATGTCTATCTAATCTGAATGAGCTTGAACTACTTTGCAAAGAATAGACAGATTTAAGTCCCTAAATGTTCACCACTGTAGAGCCATACTCCAAAACACTTGCATTGTAATTATGCAAATATATGCGTATATGAAGTTATACCCATATAACTGTATATGCATATATAGTTATATGAGTATAACTGACTCAGGGTGGTTAATATAAATGCATGCCACACTTTTCAGAATAAATCCCCCAAAAATAAAAATTAAGTTTGTGGTTGTAATGTGACAAAATTGGTTAAACTTTAATGGGTATGAAAACTTTTGCAAGGTAATGGAAACATTTCACAACAGTCAATCTCAGCTGCAGACCCTGATTAATCACTGATGATCAACTAGACACAAAATAATGACATATATAGAGTGTACCAATAGTTCAGTGTTTTGTATCGAGTGCTTTAGATGGTAGTGTGCGCTGCTCACTACCTCCAAACCTGCCTATTTTTAAACGCAGCGTCCTCCCACACAGGGATGGAGTGTGAAGTGGCTTATAAATCCACACTTTGAGGAGCCACATGGTCAGAGGAAAGTCACGTGTGGATACAACTGCGTATTCTCGGGCCACACAGCTACTAGATTTTTGCTTGGTAGCCAAACAGAAAGAGCGGGTGAGCAGTTCAGGAGAAATCAGAGCAGAATACAAACACAAGTTTACATAATAGCATAATCTTGTTTTCTTTTTGATCATAGAAATATGCAAATATGCTGTATTTTAATCAAATTAACACATGACAGAAGGCAAGATGAGACAATGGAATACATTTCATGGCCTACAGTACAACTACGATTTTTCCCACTCAAAGTAAATTCGATTTTGCCCCTAACCTTAAAAAAAAGCACAGCTCCTCGATAAACTTTAACAGTTAAAGGCAGTCTCTCCTGAACTTTGTTTTTTAAGTCTCGCACTTCTGATCTGTAGTTTGTAACTGCAATAAATCCACTGCTAACAGAAAGATGGTTCACAGTCTGATTGAAGCTTGAGGGGGGTGAAGGAATTAGTAGCAGCCTGAGGAATCGTTTCTGCATTTCTCTCAACATTGAAGACTTCTTTCAGCGCACCATGTTTGCGAACACAGCCGTGCTCATGTTAAGCTTATTAGTCACCCTGGATGCGATCTTGCTAGCTGAGGCTTTCAACACTTTCTAGTGGTGGCTTTACACACATACACCTACTCACTACCGTGAAAGCATTTCTGCAAAATGCACATGCTCAGACACAGTAACTACCACTAACAGGTACACCGAAGTAGCAAGTGGCCAGGTGCCGGAAAAGTGAGCCTCCGTCTGTGCTAAATGAGGCAAAAGGGAAATATTTTTGTCGTATAGTTTGACTGCTGAGAACACAACAAAGTCAAACAGGGCAAATTGCAGCTCTGGATTCATATCCATAATTAATCTGTCAGCCATGTCACACACCAGGAGTCAAAAATCTGCTATTTTTCTGTTATTTTACCACCAAGATGGCTGTAAAAGTTCAAGTGTGAGCACATTCTCACTTTTCCTGCAACATATCCGGGAATCAAGTTTCTAAGAGGTTTTTAGTAGATGCATGCAAAGTCAATAAATAGCCACTCGGTTCAGCAAATTTGAAGACATCAAGTTTACATAGGAAATGATTAAAAATTACTTGTGTTGAGAAACGAATCTAGTCGTGTTTGTCACATTTTATTTTGGCAGCTACTGAAGAGTGAAAGACAGAAAAAAAAACATCATCAGTCTTATTTCGACAGACTGTCTATGATTTCACATTGTGCGGATAAAATAGATAAAGGAGTGCGACAGTTGCACTTTGCGGAGCTGTCGCAGAAAAGCATCATGAAGCAGACACAATTTGAAGACGAAGGGAAACATGCTGCCATGGAGGGAGCTCAGTTGTAAGCACTCTGACACCCATTCCTATTTGGCCAATGGAGCTGTTAAAGGTGTCAGGGCTGTTCACAGGCACTGCGTGTTTCACCAGCCAAGATGGCTTCCACCTTTTTTCTATCATGATTAATTATGGTTTCTGATGGTAGTACAGTGAGAAAGTGTAAATTATTCCCACATTTTCTTGTGTGCCCTTCGTTCAGTCACTTTTGTGTAGGAAGATGCTATTGACGCCATCCATGGAAGCTGACCAAGAGGCATCTACATGGGGTGGCAAACTCTTGTGCCTATTAAAGGGGTGGAAGTGGTGGCGATGGTGGTGGGTCCCTGTCGTGTGGGCTGAACCTAGTCCAGACTGCCAGTTGAACGGCCGGATTTTCCAGTATGGAAGTCTTATTTCAGTGGGCGAAGCTGGGTGTTGAGAGACTGGGAGAGAGGACAGCCCAGGGCTTGGAAGCTTGAAAAAGAATATTTCAAACAGACAAGCACCGTCTGTGTTCCAGTGTCACCAGCCCACCCGTCTGACAATCGGGGCCATGTCATCACGGGTTCTGAGTAATCCAAGCAGCGATTAGGAAGATGGGGTGATTTCAGACGTCAGAGGTCCCAAAAGCAGAAATCGCACTAAAGGATATACGACCTCAGAGATTGAGCATTGGACAATAAATCATCATGGTTTTACCTTTTTATTTTCTTTTAATAAAAACAAATCAAAATTAATCACTGATTAGTCATTACATCAAAATTATGAGAGTGAAAAAGATTTTATCCAATAAGAAAACTAAATGTGGTTAAAAAGATGCATGTGCAGAGCAACTCCACAGACAGTGTTTAAGTTGTTTACGTTTAAGATAGCTTCATCCCTCATGCTGTCTTAAACGCAGCATGAGGAGTAAACTGCCATTAGTTTACTCTTCTATTATATATGTATCACATAAATACTTTTACTATTATTTATTTAGTATTATTGGAGCCTTGCAAAAAAAATTCTTTCAATTTGTGTGTTTTTAAACGTACAATTGAACAACAATAAACTCTGTCTATGTCTAAAAAAAACCAATTTCCTGAAGTTGCAGATCTGTGAGGAGAGAAGAAAGAACTCTTGTGATTGGTTAACCTCATGCTCCCTTTTACTCAATGGCTGGCCAATATAAAGGAAATTATAATTTACCCAAATGTCCACTTTTAATTGGTTAATCATTCCCCGTTGGAGGGCTTGGGTTGAAGAGAAAGTACCCGAAAGTCTCATAAAGCTGTTATTCCACAAAGATGCTGGATCCCATCAAATCTAGCAGCATTATAATTCTGGGATACAGTATCCTTTTGAAATGTGAGCTATGTTGTGTTAGCATAACAAGATGCTCTTTATTTGTTATTCACTCATCATTAATGTGCGCTATTCTTCTAGTAGCAACACTTTTTGAGTGTGCACTAACAGTAAAGAAACATCCAGACTTTTAAACCCAGAGGATGAGAGTCCGCCGTCTGTCTGAGAGGGACCACCATGGCCCGAGTGAAGCAGTGCTGTTCAGATGTGTCTCTAAGACGAAGTGACAGAAGGGAAGGTACAGCACATCCTATGAGCAGCTGATTCTAGTGTTAGGGTTGGACCTAACCAGCACTTTGTCCTGTTGTCATGAGGGGATGATGATGTAAATGCTGGCAGACCTCTTTGTGGTTTGTAACCCAAACCTTTCCGCAAAATTACACTTGGTTTTTTCAACCATGAAAATAATCTCCTGGTTTACATCTGAGAATTAAACAAGACTGTTGTCAAAGTTTAGGTTTTTCCTCAGCATTTTCTTCTAGAAAAAGAGCCCATTTGCTGTCACAATGCTCAAACACCATTTCACAGGAAACTTTGGAGTGAGTAGCTTGCTAATGAGGAACACTGACATCTGGGAGGGGTTTGGGGGCAAGTGCTTTCTTCTTCCTGAAAAAGTTCAGGCTGCTGTAGATCCTCAATCATCCAAGGGAAACTTAACATCAATTCACCTTCAGATGAAATGTGTTATTTCTAGCAATATTATCACAACTTAATATTTTCCTGATATTATACAGCTTGAATAACCAGTTAGAATTGATTGTTTATGAGACTCAAGTCCTTGAAGATTGCTCATAGTTGTTATAAATGATAAAAGCACAGCAAAGTGATTTAACTATAAGTCTGAACAATAGGAACAAACACATCCACAATACAGAGCTTTACTTTGAAGCCTTAACAAAATCCACAGTATGCTGCATTGCATACAAACACGGCTCAAAAAAAAAATCCTTAGTTTGGAGAACAGGCTGAAATAAAATGATTCCTTTGACAGATCATTTTGTGCATGTTGATATATTTAGTGCTGTCAGAGAGGACATCACAGAGAATGGCACTTACATCACAATGCAAAAACTGTTATCAGAGGAGGTACAGGTTTATGGTTCAAGGGCTCGTCCATTCATTGAGAACAAGCTCAGCGTCTCTGCCTGACACACTGATCAAGACAGCACAAATAAAACAGCTCCACAGCTCCATCTTTGCCTCTCCCCTAGGGAATAATATAGCACCCATCTGAATGTGGCACATATTGAATCAATTCCAGCGTTGATGATTCATTTGAATAAATCACCCTCTTTTAATTTAAATTTTTTTTTTTTGCCAACTTGCACGGATACTGAAATAAGGAAAAAACAACTGAAGAGAGGAGAGACAGGTGACAGTATAGTAAAGGACTGCTAATCCTCAATCCCTTTTCAAGCAATTAATGACTACAGAAATAATCTCCATATAGATGTTGTTGCAATTCTTTTTTTCTTTTCTTTTTTTGGTCAAACGACCTGGATAACTCGTGCAGATCAAAGCCAGAGGCAATGCGGCTGCAGCCAGAGAGGATCTTATACTGGATTTGCATAGATGAATGCACAGCAATAATTCAAGTAGGAGAAAGGACAGATGCTAGTTTGACCTGTTATAAATTCTCCATCTGATCACTTAATATCGACTAAACTTGGTCTAGCGAGATAGATTTTTCAAATATGGCTCATCCTTCAGACAACTTTCTATTAAATCTGAAGAAATATCAAATATTTCAAGGAGAAAAAAAGAACTTTCAATGTGTTCCACATAAAGATGCACGGGATCAGCCTATTGGCAAATATGAAAAATCAGCAGCTTGTGCGATGAAAGGGTTATATCCGTATTCAAGCTAAGAGACATACTCTAACATACACAGACACAAATCCTGTTGAGCAGAGCTGAGCACAGATACCCTTACCAGCCCTCCGAGGCACAATTAGGATTTCATGGGGTGGGGGGGGGGATCTACATTCCTGTGCACAAGAAAAAAAAAGTCCTTTCTCCAACCTCACAATAATATCAACTATTTACTCAAGGAAAAACCTGGAGCACCACTCAATAGGATTTGGACAAACAAATAAAAACATAAAAAACCCCACAAAAACAGGGGGAAAAAAGATCTAAATTTAAGCTCTAGTTGTTGACGAAAAAAATATTGTTTCAGGAAACCCAAAGCTAAGCCTCCCAGTTCCAATCAATTTCTTCTATTCTGTGTGGTATAAAAAGCAGCAACCACTCGTAGTTTGTTTGAAGTGCTCGACTGTGTGGAGTTCTGCTGGGTTCAACAGCATTTTGTATGGACTCCCTTCGCGTATGATTATCACACCTGTCAGACATTCAGTCCCAATAACAAGGGGTCAAGTAGCTGCCAGTTTGTATAAGAGAAGAGAGCGCAGAACACTTACACATCATTTTATGATGTGAACTAACAGGAAGAGTACATGGTTATAAAATGTGCTGCAGTGCATGCAAAACAGAGACAAATGAAATGATCTATTTTTCCATTTTAAATGCAACACAGTAAATTACTATGTGTTGTCTGGATGTTAACAGAGATCATTACTTGAGACAATTAATTTAATTACTTTCTTTAGTGCATTGACATAAACAAATCTCTAACCATATGAAGAAAACCAAGTATTTCTTCTCCAAACAGGTGTGAACACTCATTATCTGTAAACATTTCAACTGTGTGAGGTTCACAGCTGGTTATGTGGCCACATGTAGTGTAAAAAAAAAAGTAATAGCTAGAGGTGAGCCAGCTGAAGCACACTGTTTCATGTGGTAATAGAAAAACTAAACAGATAAAAACAGGAGCATTGTGCAATAAAATATACCATACAGGTATATTTCTGCCAGTGTATTATAAGCCTGGCAGGCCACGAGGCTTTACTTGTGCCCCCACCAGGCTAAGAATTGCTTTTTATTTTAAGTATCTTTAAAATGTTTGCATTTTTTAAGACTTTATAGTTGCCGTTCAGGTATTAATCAAACATAATTATCAAGTAATATTTTCAAATTTCCTGTCAATTTTAAACATTTTTTAACTGATGAATGTCTGCCCTAGCGCCCAACCATCAGGCTTAGCAGGTTTCTGGGTGAAACCTGGCAATATGACAGCGTAGGGATCGCAATAAGAGGATTGGTAAAAAATTTGATGAACAAAAAGATAATTTCTAGAAGTTAGCAATGTTTATCTGTGCACAACCATGTTTTTTTAAAGTCACATTTTGTCATGTTACGGCCATTAACTTCCATGTACTTCACTGGGATATAATAGGATAGACAAAAACAATGTACTGTAAAATTGTGCATAGAAGGAAAATAATATATTGTTTTTAAATATTTTATCAAACAATAATTTAAAAAGTGTAAGTTATTCAAAGTTTATTAATTTCATTGATCACTGTGTAATCCTCAAAATAAGGAGCGAATATGGCACAACTGCAAATCTAACTAGGGTTTGATGTCTGTCTAAGCTGACAGACTGGGCAAAGAATGCATTATTCATAGAAGTAGAAAAGAGGCTATTGGTAACTCTGGAGGATCTGTAGAGAAATAATTTGTATATTAAGCCTAGCTGATGCACAGTTCCACCAGGTGATTGGTAATCACTGTTACCCCTAGTCAGCAGTTATCAAACACTGATAAAAAAA
This sequence comes from Brachyrhaphis roseni, assembly GCA_903066815.1. NCBI lineage: Eukaryota > Metazoa > Chordata > Actinopteri > Cyprinodontiformes > Poeciliidae > Brachyrhaphis > Brachyrhaphis roseni. Next base: position 71,978 of record CAEFZY010021246.1, on the reverse strand, counting down.
AGAACAATCTGAACCAATCACTTCTGCAGAACTACACAATCTCCCTCCTTCCATTCATTAACAACATTACTGATAAAGCCGTGTTTCAACACTTAAATAGCTGCTTAACAATGACAAACTGCTGCGACATCTTCCGGTCTGGTTTCCATGCTCACCACAGTGCTGAGACTAACCTGGTCAAAGTGATTAAAGGCTGGGAAGAGCCATTATAGTCTGAGTTACAAACTTACTACTTCCCTTTATTTTTAGTTAATAGTTTCGTTTTTGTTTTTCTTAATTTTGTAACATTTTTATTATGTAAAGCACTCGTCACTGAAATGTGATACACAAATAAACATGTCTTGACTTAAAGATGCATGCCATACTTTTAAGATTTGTATTCTTAATGTTGAAAACCGACTGCACAGTGGTGCAGTTGGTACTACGGTACTGTTGCCTTGCAGTGAGAAGGTCCTGGGTTCGATTCCCGGCCCAGGGTCTTTCTCCATGGAGTTTGCATGTTCTCACTGTACATACGTGGGTTCTCTCTACGTGCTCCAGATTCCTCCCACAGTCCAAAAACATGACAGTTAGGTTAATTGGTCTCTCTAAATTCTCCTTAGGTGTGTGTGTGTGTGTGCATGGTTGTTTGTCCTGTCTGTCTGTCGACCTGTCCAGGGTGAACCCCACCTCTTGCCTGAAATGTTCGATAGAGATAGGCACCAGCACCCCTCCTGACCCCACTAGGGACAAGGGTGTACAGAAAATGGATGGATGTTGTAGTCTCTGTTTGTCGTTCATATTAAATCCTGAAAAAATACATTATATGTTGAGGCTATAAAATGAAAAAATGTGACAAAGTTCTGTAAGGTTCTGTATGCCTCTGGTTCCACCAGAGTGCATGAAGCCATCAGCTCCAAAGTAAATTGACAGATGTTAAACTAACTACCGTTAATTATTATAAATGGTGACCAACAGCAGCTACAATGAATGTCTCCATCTGTAAATCTAAAGCTCTGCTGATGAAACCAGGCAAAACTAATGCCCCGGGGTAAATTCACAGAGCATAATGCCAAATAGGGACATTTGCAGCACTCAAGTTTGACCAGGACCTTTTAGCTGCCCGGCTTGCGAAGTGATGTTTTAAATAAAACCACATTGTAGCTGTCACAACTGATTCTCAGATTTGTCTCAGGACTAGGAAAAGGTTAAGCACATCGTCTATCTGAAAATGCCAAATTCTGAAGTCGAGCACAAAGTTGGCACCCAGATAAATCGTGCTATCACTGTGCTTCAGTTTTCTCATTATCCATACCTTTCATGACATTCACAGAAAGAAACAAAGCATCATGCCAACACCTACTCTGTGAGAGAGCTCTTTCAGTTCAGCTCAAAAGCTGAGAGCTCCAAACCTCCACACCACAGTGTGGGCAGCGTTGGCACAGCCATGTGCCTAAGAACCCTGACTGAGTGCAACAGTTGGACTAATAACAGAACAAAAAAAAGTAAAATGGACACACAGCGAGGACAGCAATAGCTCCACAGCTAAGTAGCAGGTTGACTGAAGCCCACCTTTTCCATATTCACGATCCAAAGGTGTCCACAATGCCTCTCAGGTCTTAGTGCCATGAGGGGCGTTGAGCGCTCAAGTTCAGCCACTTCAGGGTGAAGCAAATCACTTTAATATGTTAAGAAGATTAAGCTGGATAAATGTCTAGATACATTTTTTGAAAAGGAATGTAAATCTCCAGTGTTTTTATTTGGGGAGGGGCGGCGTGTGAGTCAGTTGAGACGATCAACACAAACCCACCAAAACGCAACGTGATTGGCTCAAAAAAATTGGGCTTATTTGAGATTTTGCATTTTAAGCTTCTCGAATCTAAGACCATCCCACCTCTTCCTTATTATTTCAAACACCAACCTTTGGGACAACAAAACTAGAATAAAAAAAATAAAAAAAAAACATAAAACACTGGTCACAATTTCATCTCCTCTCTCAGCTTAGACTCAGCTGTCTTATCCTGCTTTAGCTTATGTTATAGCTTTAAGTGTACAGGTCAATGTTTTTCCCTTGCTGTTAATCTTCTGTTTGAAGCCTGGTTGATAATACACAAAGAAAAAAGAAACAAACTTTGAGGTATCAAATGTCGAGAATTCAAAAGAAGAGTAGCTTCAAATGAGGACCCTTTTTAATCTAAAAATTTGCAATCTGAGGGTGTCCGCCTGTCAGCCTGCTGTGCAAGAAATTGAGTGTGAAACGTCAGGGCAAAATGAAACAAATAATGTAAAGGGATTAAAAAATAATTTGCATACCATTTTTGGTATTTCCAAAACTACAGCATCCGGAAACTAACAAAAAAAAGGAGCTTTATCTTTCCCTCAGATCAATTAACACATCAATAGAGATGATCTCTTCTCCCATAAGCTGCCTCTTAATATCAATATGAATATATTTATCAGCCCCTAATAAAAAAAAAATAATGCAATCTGAAAAGGGAATAAGCTTTTTCATCCAAGGTGAAAAACATACTGAAAAAAAAACTCAACAGGGTCTACATTTAAAGTCATTTAAAATGTGCTTTACTTTCACACTATCAAACGTGCAATAACCTGTTTTTTCTTTCTTAAACTCTGTCTCTTCATGCAGAGTTAAGACAATAAAGATGAAGGGGGATGGCATTATAGAGAGCTAAGCATTATGAGAAGCCCTGAAGCTGTTCTTAGAGAAGGTGAATCAGAGGATTGGGACAAAACTGGAACTAAACCCTATGCCGGACCATAAATGAGAAGCACAAAACATTTTGGGCAAAATGCCACTAAGCCAAGCATCTGGGTCTTAAAAAAACTTCACTTGATCACTTATAACTTTGAGATTACTTAGTTTTAAAACAAAAGAAACTGACAACAAAGTCAGTTACCTCAACTTTCAGCATAAGTGCCTCAGTAATCGTGTCAGTAAACTTCAGCAGAGTTTGATTCCCTTTTAAGACAAATGAAACCTCAACAATTAAAAGAAACAAAAAAAAAAACGTTATTTTATGTAGAAGCACTTCTCGGTTTCAGTGTTAATTTCAAAATAAGGTGTTCCTTGGATGAGACAGACATAAAGTTTAATTTTACCTCTTTAAAACTACTGAAATGCATATTTTGTATTGTTATGTAGTCCGATACAGCCAAACACTCAAATAGAGTATTGTTAAAAATACTCTTCAAATATAAATGCTAAACATGTAATAAATCATCCATAAACAAGAATGCAGGCACAGATATCAAATAAGTACACGAGCAGTTTGTTCAGTATAAAATCTAAAATAGCCTTTTAAGTTTTTACTTATGCAAAGCAGGAGAAAATTATGCATTTTCAACAAGTTTTACAAATGAAAATAACCTCATTCACTCTAAAAAAAAATCAAACACAACTATGGACCTTCTGATGCTGCTTAATATGCAAATTAAGAAAGAATAGAGCATATGTGTGAACCATATTGGTGACAGCATCATGCAGTAGAAATGCTGAAAAACTGCTCAGATTTGATGGGGCAGATGAGTTTATCTAAATGCAGGACATTGTGCAACTAAACTTCTTGTAGGCTGAAAGAGACGAGAGAGTGTGATGCAGATTGGCCATCCAGGATGACATAAACCATAAAAATTAAAAGACATAATGCAAAAATATGACTAGAAAACTGATCTCCACAATTGATGTCCATTCTTTCTGACTATATTTTGAGAATTTTCCAAAGAAAAATGGGCAAAAATTTCAGTATAGAGTTGCAAAACTCCTAGAGACATACACCAAAAGACAGTTAAAAAGTGCAGTGAAAGGTGACTCTACGCAGTGTCAACTCATGGGTTTGCAATGGAAATGTGTCAATTTTTTCTGACATATTTTTGTGAAAACATTCAAGAGAAATAGTTTCACAACGGTACTGTGAATGTAGAAAATCTTACATCTAAGGTCTGAAGATAAGAAAGTTGTCAAATTCATAGTAAACCAAAGAAAAAATCCTTAAAGTTGAATGCAAACTTCTATTTTTCCTTTCTCCAAGCTGAAAACATTAAAGAAAAGGTGCAGGCTTCTTGCTGTGCCAAAGTACGACAGAGTCATCTCCAGATCTCACAGTGATTCTCTGCCAAACCGAAGAATGCTGTGGCTCATATAAATAGAAATTTAATCTTGTGTGTTTGTCTAAGTATCCAGAGCAGCACTTCTCATGCAGATTATGAATCTCTGTTTAAACAGTTCATGCAGTCAATGTATATGAACTGATAAGAGAGAGTCTGCGTGGATAGTGAATAATAATCATGAAGCACAGCTTAAAGTGATATTTTCATTAAAGGAACCGTCATGTCTATAATTCCACATGGAAGTAGATTTAATCATCTTGATGAATGGTATGATTGTCATCCATTGAATTGCTTCTTTCACAAAAATATTGCTTTTTTAATAAATGACTAATAAATGGCAGAAAAAATTACTTTTTGTAATTAATTGGTGTATGACAACATACAGTTTTTTGTGAATAACACTCGCATCTTTCTACGCCTCTGACACAGCAGCATTCACAGTTTGAGCAATTTGAGCCTCTGCATTTATATATGTCAAAAAATGACATGGAAAAAGTTTAGTAACTCAGAGCTGTCATATTTACTGCACATAAGTGCCACAGCTATGAAATTAACACAAGTAGTGCTCAAGAAATGAACCAATAATAACAGTATTATTATTCTATGATGTGCGGATGCTCTGTCTGCACAGATGAAGAATCACCTCGCAAAGTGTGGCTAATGCTACTAGCTGATCTATTTTTATCTGATCAATAGGGGCCGGGCTATACAGGGAACTGTTCATTATTTCCCAGATAGTGAGGTTATAGATAAAGAAGTAAGAAAAATAATTATAGGAAAACTGAAATAATGACCCATGTATTTTACTCTCTCTTGATGCAGTGGTAAGTATTCACTTTAAACCCTTTTTCTATACAAAATGGGAGCATGGTAGCAGCTTAGTTCAGCAGTTTTAATGCATCAGACTAAACAATAAACATGCAAGTGGACAATCTTTAATTTTCATAGTGTTGTTATCAAACTAACTAGTGTGATTTAGAAAGCATTCCTTGAGCCTTTCCACTTTATCCTCCCATTCATACAAAATGTTTCAATTGTATATTAAATTGCTTTTTTTAATTTTGCCAACAATTGCACAAAGTGAAAATGTAGCTGCCTGGACTGTAGGGTCAAAAGGTAAGAAGAATGAATATTATATTACAACTCACCAAATAAAATATATTGTGACTGTAGAATATGCATTAGTATGGTTAAAAAAGAAAGAGAGAGAGAGATAAAGCATGAAAAAGGTGAGAAAAATAAGAATATTTAAAATGCTGGTTATAAATAAGAAAAACAGCTTGCATATATATTTTTTTATCGGATCTGTGACAGACTGAGTGAGAACCTCTGTCCGTCACTTGGAGGCTTCACGAGAGGCAAATAATTGTTTTCCTGTCTGAGAATATGGTGGAGGTTTATTGCTTCATAGCGATGAACATGTTTAATCAAGCCAGTGCTCCTGGTAGCAGGAGGTTGTAATTCTTTCCTCTTTAGAAGCTCCCATGAATCACATGCATTAAAGAGTAACAGGGCCAGGATTGAATGGAGCAGGATACGGGTCAGCTTAACACTGTGTTATAGTGACAAAGGGGCAACATTAGCTGAGGAAAAAAAAGAAAAAAATTAAACTCTCTGAATTCCTGCCAAACATGCCTCTTTAATCCATCAGAGCCAAAAACACCCACTTGATGACACTGAATATGCAATTAGACAGATATTACAGAAAATATTTTTACTCTTTGACCCAAGGTGGCACAAAAAGGTGCAAAAGGAGGCCCTTCAGAGATAAATTGACTCTGGGCTGATTGAGGGCTACCACCTGCTAGAAATGAAATCCTTTCCTAATTGCTCCAACATTCCTGACAAGAGGACCTGTCAGGAATCCTGCATGGGTGGACACGTAGGCTTTCCTGGGTATGACAGGGTCCGTTAGAGAGGAACCCCACCCTCGCTTTCTCCGGCATGCCAACACAGAGGAGAGTGGGCAGCGCTGAGACGGCAGCCTGCCGTGGGCACTGCCAGGCTTAAAGCTGCCCTGTCGTCATCAGAGGCTTGCAGAGAAGAGCACTAAGATTCACTGAAAAAAAAAAAAAAAGAGGAGGGGGATCGTTGCATTTAAATCCTCTCTCAACGCCCCCACATGTTTTAGCAAAGCATAAAAATCATTCACGGAGAGAGAGAGGCAGAGAGAGAGAAAGTGAAAAAGAAAAAGATGGAAGGAAATAGACAGGAAACAGCTATTAACAGCAGTAAGCAAGCTCAAGAGATCATAGAGAGGCAGCTCTAATCGCAGTAATGGTTTAAACCCTCATTCCATCCACCAGATGCATAAAGTGTCTACCCAAAAACAAGGCTTTGAAATCCCCCATGTCTAAGAATTTGCCCCGTGGCTACAGTCCTTCCTCAGAAAGAAAGACAAAACTCTCATAAGACCTCTCTAATTTTGAGGTATCTGGCAAAGATAGGTGGATTGCGGTCTGTGTCATTTACACAAGCCACATAAATGAAAGATGACCATCAAAAGCACACACTTAAAATTGAAATACCGGTAAGTCATTTTAGATACCTACTTAATATTACTCTGCAGTCATAGCTGTGAAATACATGAACCGATGCTTGCAGCTAGACCTCTAGAACAATTTAATCAAGTTACATATGCAAGCAAAGGGCTATAGAAATGGTTTAAACCTGTAATGTAAATGAGTGATACAGTTTACCTCAAATAAATTCAATCAGGGTTTTTACAGTTTTCATCTATTATTGCAGAAACAATAATTTAAGAACATAGAACTTAAAACAGGCATCTGAATGACATCGACAAACATGTTTTTTTTTATTACTTTCTATGAAGAGCTTTTTGCTTTCATGTTTCCTTTTCTCTTTTCAGCAGCCCGACTTTATTTTAAAGATTTTTTTGTCCACAAGTCAACTTTGATTGCTCTCCAAAGAGCCTCTAGTTACATGATGAACTCTCATGTCTATTTTCTCTAGTGAATCTAAATATCCAAAAAGAACTCAGGATGAAAAAATATGAGATAGAGTAAAAAAAACCATAGTAAAACATGGAAAATGTTGAGTCTAAAAGAATGAGGAATATTTCTAATCACAAATAGGTATTTCTTTGAAAGCACTATCTAAGAGTAAGTGATGTCAATCGGGACAAGATTTTAATTGGCAAATCTTTCTGGGATTAGAACTGGTCAGTGATCGGCAAGTCAAATAGAGAGAATTAGATTTTTGTCTTCCATTCATTAAATGCATCAAGCTAAGAACTGCTACAACTTTCAGTATATGAACAGATCAAATGACAGCAAGTTATCTGATGCGCTTTTGGGAGTTTATTAAAAATCAAAAGAAGAAAAGAAGAAATGGGGATCTTGCAGTCCTTTAATTTTCTGCTGGATTCAAAACTGCTAGTTGTATGAAAGAACCTGCAGCACATGGGTTTTCTTAATGAGAAGAAATAGTGCTGAGTAAAATAAGACTGAATTCATCAAAATCAGAATCTGTAGGTCAGACCTCACAGCAACCTGAAAATCGGTTGTTGAAAAAAATACCCAAAATAAAAAAATGAATAAGTTTTCTTAAAGAACGAAACTAATCAACTCTATGACTACCAAAATATCAAAGTTAATTAGATATTCTCAGCGCTTAGCAGCGAACCCCAAGCATGTCTCCACCATTTATTAACACATTGTACCTTTGCTGATGAAACTGTAATCAAGCCATATTCTTATGTAGTTTGGTCTCATCAGCCAAGTTGTATCCCACTCATATTGAACTATAGATAATTTTGAGGCGTTTGAGGAAAAGTACAAAACAAGATCTACATAAGCTCAAACAAGGCTCCTAAAACAGAGAAGTGCTTGTGCTGAGCATCAGTTGTGAAGTTTGGATTCAGAGATCTGCAGCTTCTGCAACCCTTTGCTTTTGGTCATATGTCCATATTTAGAGGCAGTTTTATGGGACTGCTGCCCACTGTGTTTTATTACAATTACTCAGCAGGCACGCATCCTGTCCCAGTAATGAAGTGGGTGTTACAGTGGGTGGATTTAAGCGGCCACTATTCTGGAATCCTGCTACCGGGTACGAGGTCTAAGTGGCAGAAAGAAACCAACAGCATGTTGTGCAGACGAAAAGTGTGGTGGACAAGAAGACCAATAACAACCCAAACCTTCAGATAGTGTGCTTTTACATAAGTGTCAGGGAAAATGGAGAACCACATTTCAAAGGCCAGTAAATAAAGTTTGTATTGATTAAATCTAACATGTAATCTGTTTTGCTGTCTGACACTGTTTCTGGCTCTAAAAAAGAATCCTGTAAGACAGCATTATAGATAATACGACCATAGATCAAAGGGAGTTTGGGCAGGAGAAGGGCAATAGATCATGTTCGGACCAGACTGCTTAGCTCTGGAATTCATAAAACTAGCTCCTAAATCGTAATGGCTTTCAATTGAAGTTTCTCCACTTGAGGGATGTGGGATTTTCTGCATGCTTTCAGTTAATGTAGAAGTGTCTCTTTTAGTCAGCGGACCCAAAATAAAGCTCAGGAGAAGATATGCTAAAATTAAATTTAAAAAAAAAAAAGTCAAATGGATGTACTACATATACTTTACCAAACTTCTAAGAATATATCTCATGAGTGCATGTCTACCCATGAAAAAATTTTAATAAATAAGCTGCATGAATGGTTAATCCCGTGTTTTTTAATGCAAACAAAATCAGCAGATAACACAGTGACTTTCTTTTACATCATCTCAGGACTGAGAAAATTAAATATTAATTTGATTCTAATTCTAACACATTAATTTGTTTTAATTGAAGCAACATGTTTTCTTCAAGCTACGTAAAAGTAGCTTGGCGAAACAACTCCTAAACTTTCCAAACCTGTTAAGGCAACTGTACCAAAAAAGACTCACAAACACAAGAAGAGGTGTTATCTATCGTTTGTACTTCCATTTAAAAATTGAAACATTAGCGGGAACTAATACTGTTTTTATCCAACTTTGCAATTATAAAATTAGTCCTATCAAAGTAAATAATGCAAAGTAAATAACTTGCATTAAACTCTGTTACATGACATTTTTCACTGTAGAAACTACAAGTGTGCAACGTAACCTTTGTTCAACTCGCAAGGTTCAGTGGAAGCTTGAAAAAGAGTTGCTAGTGCCATCTTCTGTCAACACTGGTTAATTCAGTTCAATACTCAGTCAACAATAAGAGCATAGTGCAGAAGGTTGTATAACATCAGCTGTTCAAACAGGAAGACTGGTCGAAAATTTAAAAAGATGCACATGTTATTTCATGTCTACAGTTTAGGAAGTAATTGGAAACATTGTTTCTTTACTTGGTTACCAACAGTAGATCTGAGGCTGAGGTAGATACTGTTTATTTGATGTATTGCTGCACTCTAGTGGTTAAAATATATAATTGCAAATGCGATAAAACGTTGCATGTTAAATATAAGTTTCAATTTAATTCAGGTTATTTAAATCACACTAATTCACAACAAAGGTTGTCTCAATGCATGTTACAAAAAACATCCCATTCATATATAGAATTAACTAAATACCTCAATTTAATCCAATCAAACAGACAGACAGAATGAAAATCTGTTTCTGCATATACAATGCATTTAAGATTGTTGTTCAAATTGGTAATTTATTTTTTAATCTATCTAAGGAAACCCAGTGTCTGACACTCCTCCTGATCAGAAGTCTCCAATTCCTGTCTTTGAGGGCTGCTCTTCTCCAACTTCTGTTAACACACCTGAATCTAGTAGTTAGATGGTAAGCAAAAGTTGTAGGACATTGTTCCATGTATTACAAATACACCTAATGTCATGAATGAGGTGTATTTCAACCACCTCATTCAGGTGTCAGACCAGGGATTTCGACCAGAGTCTTCGAGATCTGGTCTCTGTCTACGATATGGAATAAATATCCCGATTATGCTTGATGTTCTGTGACTGTGAAAATGTCCTATTAGAAATATATGAGGTGATCATAATGGATGTCATTGCCATTTTGAGTAAACAAAGCTTATTTTTAAAGCAAACTCAGCCCAAATACATGCATCTGTTCTTCAAAACAAGTACCGTACCTTTGTGATAATGTTCCAATTTTCAACCCTGAATTCACAAAACTCTTTTTAAGCATCTTTCACAAATTTATATTTAGTTTGCTTTTTCAATCCCAAGCTACCACTGTTCCAGGTCTTCCAGGGTAATTTAGCAACTCTTGATGCTCTTCAAACCTGTTAGGAAACTCACACAATCCTTACCTTCTCTGCTCCAGAGAAGTAGATCCGCGGGGCTTTCCAAACAGTGCTGATTTTCTCTCTGAATTTGTGGTTCTTTGGAATCATAAGGCATTTGTCAATGTCCAGTTCTGGATAGATTACTTCCAGCCCACCGCTTTTTCGATGAAATGTGCAAAAAAGGGGAGATTCATAGAAAGACATTTGGTTTCTTGTCAACCACATATTGACAATAAAAAAATACAATTCACTACATGAACAAAAATAAAACGGAAACAGTATTTAACAAAACGTTTCGAAGCATCATGGTAATTACTTTGTAGTCAGAGTTCATGAAGGCATCTGATGGCACTTACTGACAAAACGAAGCATCCAGAGGGTCTAGGGTGCTTTGTGTTGTCTTTGCCTCGACTGGTTCCAAAACGAAGACAAATAACCCCAAAAGCAAGGTGAGTAAAGCCTACAGAAAAGCATAACTTTGTAAAACAGTAACAAAATTATTCACTCAAATTAATGTTGCTTATATTATTCATCAAGTCTGATCCTCTGACCTTTGACTTCAGCACGCCACATACAAAACTGTCTCTTACTGGATATTTTCTCTTTTTGCACCACCCTCTGTAAGTCCAAGTGATTTTCATGGACAAAAAAACCCCCAAGTACCTCAGCAGTTTCTAAAATACTAAGTCCAGCCCATTTGGCAACAATGCCACGTTTAATGTCACATTAAGATCTTTGCTTCCCTATTTTGATGTTCGTTTTGAACTTTACCGAGTCGTCCTCCCCGATGCTATAGCTACCGAAATGCATACATTTGTCGCTGCCATGTGATTGTGATATCAATTGAATAGCTGTACCTAATGAAGTGTGTGTAGTTTATAGTAATGTTTTAAATTTCTGGGCTTCCAGTTCTATTCTCTTTATAATTCAAAGTGCTCATCTTAACCCTGAAGAGCAAAACACAATAAACATGCATACAGGGCTTCATGTTCCTTCTAAACTGAGTGAAATGCGCATTAATCAGCCTACAGCGCGCTGAACGCTGTGTTTTGCGCCGTTTCTGTGAAAAGGACGCACTTCGCCTTCACGTCATCGTGACTTGTCATAACTCAACTGAACATGACCGACCTAAAGTTTTCGCTATATCATTGGCTTCACTGAAGGAAGGGTGTCCTTGTTATAAACGCTTAAATTCGGACATGTTTGGTTTAGCCTTCACTTGTCTTGCTTGTTATTATTTTTTGTCGCACTTGACATTTCGAGGCTGAAAAATGAAGGAAGTGTCTGCGAAGCGAACAGCGGTGAGTGAGCCAACCAAAAAAATACAGACTTTAGCATTAAAGCGGGCATGTTAGTATGTTATAAGCATTACCATCAATTTAAAGCTGTGTTTCCGTGTTTGTCCGCAGGTTTCCCCCTCTCTCTGAGTGAGACTGCAGACTCTGTCGAGCTGCAGCTGCTTCTGCGCGTGACGTGGAATGGAGCTGCACAAGTTTCAGGTGTCAATATGAAAAACAAACAAAAAAAACAAAACAGACTACTGCCCTGTGCCCGCACTGAATATGTGCACATGTAGATTTTTCTTTATTTAAATGTTATATACACACTTTCAAGAATACATGCTACAGATTCTTTTTTCTTTTTTAATGATTTACAGCTCTTAAACCAGAAAAACAGCTCGACAGCAAAAAACACCTGGAGATCACATAAAATGTCAACCAGGCTTCAAACACTGAGAACACATTCATATATGTAGATTTTCTTTTTCTGTTCATGTTTCAAATTTGCCTTTCTACCGTTTCGGAACAAGGCCTCATATACTATGCAGTAGTGATTGTGCAGCATATACCACATATTTCTGGTGCTCCTAAAGCTCCCTTTGGTTTGTGCTTTTCTGTAGCTGAAATATAGCACCCAAACATATGGAACAGGGCCCCGGTGACTGACAGCCTCTTTGTAATTTATCTAATCTGATCTCTTTATTACCTGATTTTCATTTACCTAATGTTGCAATTTGAAGAAAACCTGTGCTACAAAGCAGTGCAAGTTTGTATTTCTATATGTATAGTACAAAACAGGTACTGCATTAAATTGCTCTAATGCAAAAAGCTATGGTACGCAACATTTGAATTCCAGAACAAGCATTTGTATTTTTAATTTCCTTTTCCATATATTTTTAATAGTTTGTATCTACGCAGACACAAAAGTAGGAGCTTTGTAAGGAAACTTTAAAACTGTGAAATGAATGTGAAATCCCTGCATTCATTTCATGGTCAGTGTCACAATTTGGTGATTGGTCATCAAAGTCTGGCCTTAGTGAGTAAAGACATTAAAGTAGGTTTGTAGTTCTGGTTTTAGCATTGCAATATTCAAACTCAAGTAACTAATGAAACTTCAGACTTTAAATCCAAATTATGGGTTGTGCACATTTACAGATACACACCAGGGAGCACCAGGCAGCTTAAGATAACAGCGAACAAGTTGGTGACCACAGTTACATGACGTTACATTCATTACCACACACTACAGTACACTGTACATTAAGGCATGAGGTGTTGTTGATGCAAAACATCAACAGAAGAATCACTGAGAAATGCAATGCACCGAGGAATGAAATGCCTGTCGATGAAAATGTGCAGTCACACTGTAAAGGCAAATTATATAAAATTATAGACCTTCCAGCAGTTAACCTACTAAATATAACTGAAAATGTTTACAACATCCAGAATTACTAAAAGTTCAGCTCTACATTGTTTCCAATCAAGAAACTGTGCCAAAATATGTTTTCATTAATAAAAATACAAAGAAACATTTTCAATTAGCATTAGCTAACCTGGAAATTACATAAAGTTGCTACTTAGAGCACCAACCTCACCTCTTATCTAACTCTTACATTTTAAAAGCTATCAAGTTTTCTATTTTGACAATCTGTTTATGGTGTCTATTTATAAGGTCAGCAGTAAATACAAGCAAGGTTTTATTACTAAGTAAATCATCTTTTGTTTTTTTTATGGGGGTCTGAATATACAGTGCCATGAAAAGTGTTCATACCTCTTTCCCATTGCAACCACATTCCCTCCACATAACATATACAAACATAACAGGGATTGTTAAGTGGAAGGAAAATGGAATATGCTTTTCAAAAATTTAATGCATTTATATCCTTCTAATAAACGTTTTGATCTGGTACAAACAAGTACTATCAAAATCCACCTCTGTGTAATATCCTATAATCTTTTTTTTTTTTTTTTCCCAACATCTGAAAATGGAAACAGTGTGGAACAAGTTCACAAGTACCAAGATACGGCTGACAAACAGAAAGGAGGGCATTAATCAAAGAAGCAGCAAAGAGGCCAATGATGACTCCAAAGAAGCTGCAGAGATCAACACCTCTGGTGAAAGCATTTGTCAGCAGAACAACTATTATAAATGCATTTTACTAATCTAACTTTTACAGACGAGAGGCATTAATAAGGCCTGTAGAGGTCTTGTTTCCAGTTTGCCTCATCTTGTAGGGAACTGAACCAGCATGTGATAGAAGGGTCTCTAGTTCAATTTATATTGAATTTGAACTCCATGGCAATGCAATGTGTTGTGGAAATCTAGCACTGAACATAATCCTGAACACACCATGCCCATGGGGTCATCTTCCATGATGACAACTCAACTTACAACAGCTGCAACAGCATAGTTAAGATCATAGCAAATTTTAAGCGTTAGCAAGGCAAAAGTTTGCAAGGCTTTGAGAGAAATAGCCTAAAAAACTTGCAGTTGTGCCTGCAGGTAAAGGTATAGGCAGGTATTGAATTTATTGGTATTTAATGCCTGGCGGATTAAATACCAATAAAATATCTTAAAGTCTGTTGCAATGTGACATATGAAAAGGTAAAAGCGGTATGAAGACTTTTGCCAGATCCTTCACGTCCAGTCAGTCAAAAGAACAAACAATAGTGTACAATATTAAAGAATACTTATTTTTTTTTAATTGACACTATGTGAGCTAATGCTGCAATGAAAAGTCTGTTTTCGTATAACCAGAGCATGATTTAAGGATTTAACGTACATTTTCATGATATAATTCATATATGTGAAGATCTACTTTACTTTGAAACTCTATTTTACATACAGTATAATCCACTGTTAAATTTACCTGCCTATAATTTGCATGTACAGTGAAGTATGTAACAGATGTGGCTGGAAGTCAGCACAATTAAGTATTCAGTTATTTCAAACATCAGTAAGTAGCTGCACAGTAACTAAAAACAAATTTGATAAGTCTATTTTCAGTTTAACTGAGTAACACAGTAAGATTTTGCTCACTGCCAGCAGTGCACAATATTAGGTAACAGCAGTACATTAGAGTTTATCTGATATTTAATACAATTTACAATACTACCCATCCTCTCTGAGCACCATGCCTGCAAATCTGAAACATTCTGCAGTCCATCATACAATCAAGAGCAACAGCAGATGACAATCTTGAACATGACATACAGCAAGGTGTGCAAAACAAATCCAGAAAGATGATTTGATAGTCCCAAACAGAATTGAGCGACCTTAAATGTCGCTGCAGTTTGTTTCCTCTGCAGCCTGTCTTGACATAGAACAATACAGTCTAATGCTGCTCAGCAGTATGCTGTATGCTGTTCATATGTTTCTCTCTGGAGTTCAAAAAGTGCTTGTGGTGATGTTGAAGAGTAGGGATTAGATCATCCAGTAGTAAGATGACTCCTAACCCATCCCCTAACACCCACCGACTCTGCCAGGTACAGATTTCAAATTACCAATCACATTCAGAGGGGCAAATCTCTTAAAAACAAGTTACCACCACAGACAAATACAGTAACAATACAATCACTTCAGCTCTAATGATTAATACATTATCTGTTGGTTTTTAGGATGACAGCAGTAAAAATGACAGAACTATTTTATGGAGACATGTAGTTAAACATGTGTGCTATTAATCCACATTGAGCAAACCCATTTAGAATATTAGTGGTGACAGCTGCATTGAAATTGAAAGAACGAAGCAACTCGAACCAGGAATCCTTTGTCAGATGACACTGTATCCATTCATGTGAACTTAAGCCCTTTTGTGGCAAAAAACCACAGACCAAAAGATCACGATATGTAGGTGGTACGTGTGTCAAGAGATACCAGGTTAAGCTGTACAAGCTTATTGTACAAATTCTGCAAAGTTGAATAAACATACAAAAACAACAGAAATAGAAGTGTTTGTTCTTTTGCAGACATGATCGTCATAGAAACTTCCAAATGGTTTACTGTAGTTTGCTCTTTCCAGACAAGCCGTACTTTTGTTATCTCCAGTTTGAAATCATAATCAACATGCGGTCTGGCAGATTGTACAAACACTTAACGGCAAAGTGTTATATCTCTGAGGCTTACTGTTGAATTGCTGGTTGTCTCAGCTGGTAAGCAGCACTTAGTTGTCAGCTCAGGTTATTGATATTTATTTATAGCCACAAGTTGAAAGTTCTGTGCTGGCAAATTTGTAATTTATTAAACTTAAAATTCTAATATGGGAATATTTAGCAATCCACAAGATCTGATCTTTGCACTTGTTCCACTGTGCCATAAGTCAAGACGGTTTATACTACGGAGGTTTGAGTTTAGGTTTGAATTTTTAGAGCTGAAATTGTAAGAAATAATACTTTTAAAATTATTCACAACTCTGAGCTGACTTTGCAAACCTGGAGTGTTTGCCCACGGAGGCAGGGGTAAACGGTCTGCCTGAATGTTTGGAGTACACTAAGCTAACAGTGCTTATCTTCTATTGTGTTCTTTACAATTTGTAAAAACATACAGATGGACTCCAGACTGGACCCCGCCCTTACCACCTGGTCAAATAATGGCAGATGATCCGGAGGGTGAGTTTGAGTTTGGGGAGGAAGGAAGGTTCCAGAAGAGCCACTTGCGTTTACATTGCCGTCTCTGGTACAGGTAGTCCTCTTTTTCACGCTCTTTGCGTGCTCTTTGGTAGTGGTCGTCTTCCTTCAAGTACCAAACTGGTGGCCAGCGATGTTTCTCAAAGTAGTCTTGGTTCTCTGCATCAGAATAAATTTTTATTAATAATTTACATTTTTCAGTAGAGAGATTTTTTTAAGAAGATGGTTTCAAGTTATCCTAAAAGTTGAAAAAAATGTTGTTTTAATGAATGACTTTAGAAACAGATATTTGAATCAGCTAAAAATTGTATCTTCAGGTCAGAGTAAAAAAAAACAAAACATTACAGATTTTGAGGAAAAATCTGCCACAAAATATCCAATAGATGCATTGCTGAGGTCAAGACTGTATTTTCCCAGATTCATAATTTTATGCGGCCAACAACACCGCTTTGCATCACCAAATGAGATATTAATGTCAGCAGCTTTATTCTTTGTAGCCATTTGTGCCAGAATCCAATTTAAGGATGAGAAAAACAAAGACAATAGCAGAATCATAGCACAGTCTAAATGTGTTACCTGTGGACTTTGCCTTCATTTCACGTGGAAACTTGCGGCAGACACTGTTGTAGTTGGTGCAGATGTGGTGCAAACACCATCCAGTCAGCTGCTGGGCTCCGTGGAACTGTCAACATCCAAAGTCAGATTGTTATTTTACAACAGCATCAGTTGTTCTAGCTGAAAACTGTGAGATTGTTAACCTCTGATTAGGAAAAATTTCAACAGTTTTGAAAATATACTTGAATGTTGTAAACTATTTCTGCATATGGTGCAATAGATAATATGAACTGCTTCTTGAAAGACTTTCAGTACTTAATTCAATTTTGTATTAATTTTTGCATGAAATTGATGTAATATGAATGTTTTTTTCTTTGTAGTAATGTAGCATTCCAGAGGTAGAGATCATGACCAAAGAAAAGGAAGAAGTGCAGATAGTGATTTCTTTTGCCCCACCTTGTGGTAAAGATTACTTTATCCTCACCAGCAGTTGGTACTGATAATTTGCATAATTTATAAAAGTCCAATTTGCAAGAGAAAACACGATCAAGACTCAATTCTTATTTGACATTGACAGATGAACGCACCTGGGCCATATCCAAGTATATCAGCACATCGCCATCAATATCCGTCCCCATCATCGCCGACTCCGTCAAAACTGTTACTGTGTAGAGTTCTGAAAAGAAACACACCGATTAAAAAGCATGCACCTTTATTTCTGATATGATCCAGTGCAGGGAAGTAAGTAACAGCAAATGCAATACCTGTGAGAGCGACCAGGTGGGGGAGGCAAAGACGGTTAGCAAGAACAATGAGCTCCATTGCGTCCAAGTCCGACCGAGAGCAGAATCTACCCATGTAGAGATACTCCAGCACAGCTCGCATGCAGCTCCGGGTCGTGTTGGGAAGCAGCACCTTACAAACAGAAAGACAAGGCGGGGAATTACTTACAAGCTCAGATTTTATGCTGATTTGTAAATTCCAGAAGCTCATCTGCTTTGAGAGGATTTATTTCTCCTAAAATCTCTATAGACAGAATGTAAGAGCTTCACAACAAAACAGCCATTATTCCACTAAACGGACTAAAAGCTCGGTTAATTAATTAACAGGCTTTTTCTCTCTCTATGCAGACTTATGAATAAATATAACTGGTCTTTTCAAGGAGTAATGCTTAAAGAAAGAGGAGCTAAGCCATTTTAGCCATTTTCATACAGAAAATGGCTACAGATGATACAACAATGCAGAAAAAAGAAAATAACACAATGTAATATGCAAAGCTTTTTTTAGTTTAAACATAAACATT
Source organism: Brachyrhaphis roseni (assembly GCA_903066815.1). Lineage (NCBI taxonomy): Eukaryota > Metazoa > Chordata > Actinopteri > Cyprinodontiformes > Poeciliidae > Brachyrhaphis > Brachyrhaphis roseni. The sequence continues at coordinate 53,865 of CAEFZY010021246.1, read as the reverse complement.
TATATGCATAAGGATAGTATAGGATCCCTAGAAAATATCTGAAAAGATTGATTTCCATTTTAGTACATAAATTGAAAAAAGGAAAACAATTTTTTATGTTATTTATGTTTATGTTTTTATTAACATCTTCAAACAGTCCAACCTGGGTCTGATAGAGAATCTTTACAGGGAGCAAAAGATTAGGGTGATGGTGAGGAAACCTGTCAACCTCAAAATGTTGGGGCGCATCATCATAAATAAGCAATCGAAATAGTAGAAGATACATACAGAGAACAGGTAAGTAATTATAAAAACAGTTTGATTACCATAATGCCAGTAAAGATTTTTCCACTGGTTTTTTTAAAAGGCTTTCCATAATTTTTGACATGCCATTATTATTGTATTCTCAAAACAGATACTCTTTTTTTTCCTTTAATTTATTATCATTTGAGAGGAAATTAATGATAATCTTATTATCATTAAATATGTATTTATAAATCATAAATAAATGATTTATTATCATTTGTTTCTGATGTCTGGTTTTCCATCAGAAACAAACTTCTGGGTAAAAAAGCTAATAAAAATCTATGTACGGTAAATCTAAATCTACCACAAGTATGAACAATTTGGGCTTTAACTATGTAATGTATTTACCTGCAGCAGCAGTGATACAAACAAAAAGGAGAAGTATCCCATCTCTTAAACTGTCTTAAAGCAGATTATAGGTCGGTGCGTCTAAAAATAGATTTAAGAAATATAATCTTTGTTTGAAATGTTTTTCTTCTTCTTTTAGTAAATAACTATACCTTGGAGTGAAAACACACACCATATCTCCCGCACAGATTTCCATTATGTCTGGATCACAAAGCCAGTTTAATAGCATTAAACCAGAGTTAGAGTCCCCTAATTGAATTATCCCTCACATCCCCATTGGAGTTCTGCTAACGTCAGCCTACAATGCCTTGCAAAAGTATATCCTTTAAACTTTTTGCCATCTTACAAAAAGTTTAAAGAGATTAAAAACTTTATGTATTTTAGCAGAACTTTATGAGATCAACCAATACAAAATTGTGTATAGTAAGTCATAGAAAAATGACAATTTAAAACTTCACTTCCAATTAAAATTCTGAAATATGTTTTGTGGATTTTATATTCACCCCCAATGAGTCAATAACTTGTTCTTGTTCGGAAAATAGCTCAAGTTAGGCAGACTTGAAAGGACTTATGAAAAGCAAGTTTAAAATCTTGCCAGAGATTCTCAACAGTATTTTTCTCTAGACTTTGATTAGACCATTTTAACACATGAATTTGCCTCATCTGTTGTGGCAAACTCTTTGTTTACTGTTGTTGTCCTCCAACAAAAACAGCCAGAACAAAGACTGTTGCAGGCTTTCAGAGTCTTCATTGCAGGATATCCTATTATTTAGTCTCATCTTTCTTGGTAGGTGATCTTTAATGTTAGCTTTTGTCACATATAGTCTTTTGTATGTCCAAAAGCTAAATTTTAGTCTCATCAAGCCCCCTTCTTCCACATGTTTGCCGTGTCATCTGCAAAGTTAGTACCAAACTATGAACAGAGCTTCTTATCTCTTTCTGTCAACACTGGTTTTCTTCTTCCCACTCTCCTATTAATGTCATTAGTGGACTTCACAACTAATAAGTGCTCTCTAATAATGCTCTTCTTCCCCAACTTGTCCATTTTTAACTCTTTCTATTTTTAGATTATGGGTTGGGTACTGTTCTAAAAAGTGCTGAGATATTTTTTGTATAACTTAAACTATCTTTGAACTTCTTCACAACTTTCTTTCTGACTTATCTTGTATTTTCTTTGGGTTTGATGTTTGTTTACTAGGGCTTTCTAACAGAAATCTGACAATCTGGACTCCACAAGAGCAGAGGAATTTGTTCAGTCTGTTAGAACGATAAAAACAATGATTCATTCATTGTTTTTGGTCATTTTGTCTTAACAGAAAAGTGTCTTACTAGCTTTAAAGAATATCTGATACCCAGTCTGTCCTTGGCTCACCTCTTTGGTGCAGCTCTCAACGAAAGGTCCACCAAACATAGCTGCCATCCAGTCACAACTAGAGATGAGCAAAGGCTTGTGGGCCATGATCGTCCCATCATCGAGCTTGAATACCACGTCTGCAGCATCAACAGTGAAACACTGGTAAGATCTTAGTCATAACTGTGTCAAATGCAGTGAGGAAGCAAATATAATAAAGTTCTCTCACCAGAAAAGGTGCCTTTAGCCAAGCACTCTTTAACTCTGTTTGTGCGGCGTACATGGAAGGCTTTGGTGATTTCCTGGTTCATGAAGGCTTCGTTGTTAAGTATGTTTGCCACCATCATCCGCAGATCAAAGACCTCCAGCAGCTCAGCAATGTGTGCAATCTGCATGAGCTCTTTCTCATTCTCATCCAGCTGACCGGTGTACAGGTAGCGAAGCACTGCTCGAAAAGGCCCGAGCTGGATCGACAGGTCCATGTGTACTACGGTCATGAATCTGGGGGTGTACGTCACAGGGTCGTCCACCAGCTCTTCCTGAATGCTGACGAAGGCTCGACTCCATGAGGAGAGCAGCCTGCCGCGTCGGGCACCCTCAGAGTCCTTCAAAGTCCCGTCGCTCGTGCACGCCCGCAGGTTGGCCCTGTCTCCGTCGTCGCTGCTCTCACAAACATCAAAGCTAGCAGCACGCATCAGCAGCTCTCTGCCGGAGAGAGGGCCGCGCGGGGGCCGTTCAGTCTCCTCATTTTGCGTGTCCATACTAAACAGGTCATAAAACTTTGAGGAGGATGTTGCCAAGTATATCTTGTGTGCAAAGATTTTCTGTCGCTCCTGTAGGACCAGGATAACATCAGCACAGTGTGGGTCCTCCAGAAGACCGGCCGGGTGCTCTTCTGTGGTGGAGGGGGGAGGTGGCACAGTGATGATAGGCGGGGGAGGCTTTGGGGGGAGGAAGGGCGCTTGGAGCAGAGGCCGCTGGACATTTCTGAGGTGAGATTTCCAAAACTGCAGATGGCGGCGAGAGATGAGAGCAGCTCGGATGGCGTTGTCAAAGACGTCCTTGACACCAAACTGAGCAACAACACTGGTTTCATAATACGGGACGCCCAGCTCTTTGGCTACCTCCCTTCCTCTTTCTGGTGGAAGAATCTCATTGGATTTTATAGGTCTGAAAATGAGAATATATAGACCAATGGAGAGGAGGGAAACCAAAATCTGATTTATTTACTGATAAAACTTAAAAAAGACGTTTTTTCTCACTGACTGACATTAAACTAGATTAAGCTTTTCCTGTTTTAGGTAAATTAGCATTACATGGATAATTTCTGTTTTGTTTAATTGTCAGAATAAAAAAACAGTTTCTTTTTTTATTCTTCTTAAGAGTCTGTTGTGCCTTATTTAACTTAGTGACTGATGTCTTGAGATGTTTTCTCAATATTTATATAATGATCTTTTTTCTCACGATGCCATCTATTCTTTTGAGTCAGCCCTTCTTGCAGCAAAACACCAACACAACATGACACCAGCTCGGCCATATTTCAAAGTTGGGATGATGTTCTCAGGTTTTCAAGCTTCATTGGGTGTCGGGTATGCAGCTATTGAACTAAATCAAACAAAAAATGCTTAGAAAATTCATCTGGGGTTTTTCAAAGCATTGTAGTCTTACTGTATGTAAACCTTTGCATTTGAAGAAAGTAATAAAACTGCTGTAAAAATTCTCTCTGAAAGTCTAATCTTATTTCATGTCAGTGAGGGAAAAAAAAAAGAAGGTTATATGACTTTTTTTATGCAGTGTATGCACATAACTGGTTTTATTTGTATCTCTTTGGCAGGAAAAGCTTGCATTCAAAGAAACATTGTAAAATTAAGTGTCAGTACCTGGCCAAAGGCCTCCGTGCCCTGTTGACTGCCTCCAGATCTGCATAGCGCAGGTCCAGCTGGCACCCTACCAAGATGACAGGAGCACGGGGACAGAAGTGCTTGATCTCAGGGTACCACATGGTCTTTACGTGGTACAGAGAGTTGGGGTTCGCGATGGAGAAGCACAGTACCACAACATCGGACCTGAAGACGGCACAAGTATAATTATGTTTGTTAGTTTTAATGAATGACTCCAACCAACATCGCCTTTAGCAGTTCCTCACCTGCCGTATGCAAAACGCCGGTCCTTATGATGATCTCCAAAAGTATCCCATAGCCGGAGGGACACACTCACATCATCCACTACGTCTCTGGAGCGCTCTAGCACCTGAGCAGCAACAAAACATGAATATTCATACATTTTTGCAAATTACATGAAGCACTTCAGGCACCTACGATGTGCTATTTTGTAACAATGTTTACCATTCCTACTCACCTCTTGGCACACTCTGTACTGATCGATTGCCCAAACTGTGGGCACATGCGTAGCAAGTAACTGGTACTGAGTGAGTGTGGCATTGCAGGCCCGGGCGCAGATGAGGCGGGTCTTTCCAACTGCATTGTCTCCCACCACCACACACTTGATAGTTTCAACGTTTGGCCTCTCATAGTCCATATCAGTATCTGTCAACTGGGACCTGAGGAAATTACAAAACACTGCTTTCAGACCCAGAAGTCTATGGCATCCTGTACGGTATAGGAGCTCTCACTCTGTTTTTCATCTGCACTGCTCAGTCAGCCTGCAGAGCTATCAATGAATGGTCTCGTGACTTCCCTGTGCTCATTCACAAGTTTCCCGTCACTGATTCTTAAAGTGACCAGCAGACAAACAGAGAGGGCACTTTATTTATCCCAGTCTTTAAAAGCAACACACAGCTAAACTTTTGCTGGAAAGCATAAACAATCTATCTCTTAGCTACAGAAGACGCTCTACATATTCCATAACGATTGAAAAATATTGAAAATGTAAGTCTATCAAGGAAAAGGCGATGCCATTTTAATGTCAGTTCTGCCATAGCAAAATGTCCAACTTGATAAGAAATATCCTCTGTCCAAAATTCACTAGACTTAGAATTTCACAAAGAAGTGTCAACTCCTTTAGATGCATCCTTGCTCTAATTCATCTGAATCAAATGGACAAACTACTTTCTCAGCCTGTCTTTCCATTTCACGGAGGCTTGTTAATGACTCATTTATCTATTTCAGATACGACGAAACTTTCAAAATCTGCAGGACACCGGTCCCCAAAGGTATAGGGGTTCCTTGGTTTAAATGTTTCCTCTCAGAGTAATTTTACCAAACTGTGAGAATTAGCAGTCAAAGGCCATCAATATTTCAAATATTACGCTGCCATTTTCTGAATGAAGTGAGTCCGCCCTCATACTACCTCAGCTGCCTAGACTCTGGGGCAGGAGTAATCCTCTTCTTTGAGCATCTTCAGTCTTTGGAATGACTCTCGGTCATTCCAAAGACTAAGTCTTGGTATTTATTTATTTTATTTTTTTAAGCAAAAACTGAACATTTCTTATGCATGCAGTGCCCCACTTCCAGTATTAAAAGGAAGGCTGCTTCCTTTCTATTTAAGTCACTAGCTCGTTTTCATTCATAAAACAGACTCTCTATGAGCAACACAAGCTGCAGCCCTGCTTGACTCATATCTATTAACACACAGACGCCTAACAATTTGACCTCAAGCTGGGCCTCTGTGAAGATGCACCGCCTGAAATATTGCTCTACAACATGCCCTTCCTGTAATAGCAGACACTACACTGCGCAACTCTCAAATTAATTCATCATTTTTATAAGGTCGGATATTACACATAATTCCCAATGCAAATAGTCTTCCAGCAGAAATGAATAGGTAGGCTTGTATCCTCCGCCACCAGATATTAGAAGGAGAATAAAATAGTTGATTTCCTACCAGGAGGAGCGAACTGTCCCTCCACCACCGAGACAAACTAGTCATGAGGCTTTGCTGCATTACATGTTATGTAACGCCCCGTCACTGACTCCTGAGCCTGTTTATCCGGCGCCGTGCGACTCCAGCGCAAAACCAATGATAAAGGATTAAAAGCAGTTTGATTCCGCTGCCATACTAAATGCCATATGAACCCTCCTTACCGCAACAAAGGGAAGTGCTGCATTAGGTTGGTCGATGAGCGAGTCGGAAAGCGGGACTCCATCGGATGCGGCTTGCACCTGACGGCTGCTCGTGTTCAGCTTCATCTTCGGGGCAAGGTGATCCGACCGAGGCTTGGAAAATAGCCGACCGAGCGCAGACGTTTAGGTGAAAAGCCCCTCTGGGTCAGTGCGTATAAAGGCGACCGCAGAGCTAGGAGCCCGACCGCTGCTCTGAAATCTGCCGCTGCTTGCAGAGCTGCAGCTCTGACCGTCATGGAGCCAACTTGCACTTACTGTAAGGCCTCCGTAGCTAATAATAGGCAGGCGCACAGAGGGAGGGGAAAAAAAAAAGAGGGGATCATTACAAAACACTGATCCACTTTAAAGTCGCACAAATCTCAATCTTCTGTCCTGAAGCAGCCCCTTTAGAGTCGGTGCACTGAATGTTGTTTACACACGGAACTAAATCAGATGCACGACAATAGTGTAAGAAAGCATAACACTTGCAAGGCTGATTTTAGCAAAGAAAACAAACAAACAAAAAAATGTTCATGCATGTCCAAAGATGCATGCAAGATACGAGCAGAGGGTTGTTTTTTATATGGGCCATATGGGCGTTTGCCCAGGGCTGCATTAGAAGAGGAGCGTCAGAAAAAAAATGGTCAGTTCTCTGAAAAATGTTTCTATTGTGGTTCCATTTTAAAAGTTACACTGTAAGAAAAAATAAGAGCAATATTCTGGTTTATTTGGGTGATCATTTTTCAAAGTAATAATTTCACATTTGTCACAGTTCCAAACTAAACAGTAAATTCACAAACTATTATTTAGCTAAGAAGCTAAATATTTACCGTAGCTTGGAAATTAAGTATTTAGTTAGGAAGCTAAATATTTATTTTCCAAACTAAACATTAATTTACAAACTAAAAAAGTGTTACTTTTATTTTGGATCTATTCAGACCCACTGGCAGGGCCCATTACAGATTACAACAGGGACATTTTCCCACACTTCTCTGTCCATCCCACATTTTCAGCTGTTACAACATTTTAATTCATGGTAATGCGCTGTAAGGTAATTCTTCCTGAGCCATCTTTAAACACACAATGAGTGTACATTCTAACATTTGGCTTTAAGGGCTCAACATACAGGAGGTCTCTCCGTCTCCATTCAACAAATGCTTACCTTCCTCCAGTGAAGCGACTGACGAAACTCCTGCATGCAAGATTTCGAGCTTTTACACGTAGACATCCAGATGAGGGCAAGTGAAGCTCAAAATATGTTCAACTTTTGTCACTGCTGGTGTGTTGGTGTCTCTGGGTCTCTGTGACTCGGTCTATCTTATGTCTGCCTCAGGTCCTGGGGGCTGAGTATGTTTCTCTCCACAAGAAAACTTAGATACACAAGCCCACTAACACAAAAACATTTTGTTTCTCTTTCTTCAGGACTTCATATTGACTTGCATTCCTTTCTGCAGCCTGACCCTGACTCTTACCCAGGGCTGCTGCTAACCTAACCATTAGCAATACATATCTGACCTTAAACCATACGTAAACTCAATTCACACTCCTAACCCAAAAACGACACTTCTTCTAGTGAGAAGCAGGCTTTGGTCCCCACAAGGACCAGTTGAATCAGTTGTAGTTGTTACTGATACACATATATTGTTTGTGGTTTCTTGGTTTCATTTTGTCTCTTTCTGCAGGTATAGAAGCAGATTTCTAGGGGGTTGCCTCATATTCTTTTCATTCTTCTTTCTCTACTGTCTTATCTCCCTTTTTCCTTATAAACATATTTCCCCACATATCTCCCTTTCTTTTTCAACTCCATGTCCATTACATTACATTTGAAAAAGTAAATACAAGAATGCTAATCACTTGAAATTCAGTATAAGTCATTTCAGATACATAGACAGATTTACATCCAATTACAGCCCCCTTCAGTCCTAATGATAATACGACACCATCAAATTCAGCTTTTCATACTCTGTTAACCCTAAGCTAGACTAAAGTTGTTAACACAATAATTTTGACCTTTTAATCACATCACACATGTTTAAGTCTTACACAGTTTTAGAATCTAGCTTTTTTACTTATTATGCTAGGTAAGAATTGTCATAATAAGCATAAAAAGAGATGTTGAAGTCACGGTATTTTACTAAATTATGTAAATGATTTTTACTACCTAAAAGGCACATAAACCAAACCATAAACAGCAGATGTAAAATTGACATTTACTGAATTACTAAAGTTAGATCTGCACTTTACTTAATGTAGCTTTGCTTTCATTTTCAGAATCCAAGACTATGAATGTGTTGAAAAAAAACCCCCATAAAAATAACTAGAAAACTAACTTACCACTCACAGGTACCGCCTGCCATTGTAGACAGAGCTGAGAGAAGCCTAACCAATAGATCTTTCTCAGCAAAGATAGTAAACCAGAGTTTTTAAAGGCAAAGGATATTTTTTTTCAGCATCTGTTTGTGCTCCATTCAGATTGCAATGACTGACTGAAGTCTGGCGTTTATACATCCTAATCTTGTTCCAGCACCAAGTACAACATTTTACAGTTGACCTTTATACCTGAGCATTCGCAACGTGTTCCTGTGAGAGCAGATTTATTTTGAGTTAAGAAATGCTTCAGTGTTAAGCTGATTTCAACAAGGATCAGTTGATAAACCCTGAACAGATTAATATTTTAATACAACATTTTAACATTTTTATATGTTGTGAAATTATTTCAGCCAGCTCAAAAAGTCCTTGAGCACAAAACAGTGCTTATGGTAACTTTTTTATTATTATTATTAGTTTTTTATATGAATAATTAGTGCTAAAAGTTCTGCGGTGGTCCATTTATTCCACTAGGTGGGGCTGCTACTCAACATTTCTTCTTTCTTCTCTCACAATAATAAGTAGTAAAATGTAAGCGATCTAATATCTACTTATGATCCACGTCACGTTAAATTTGTTGCTTATATAAATCGCAAAAAATAAATATAACAAAAAAAGAAAGAGGAGAGGGTTAAATTTGCCAACAAGCCAAAAAGAAAAGAGAAAGAAATGGGTGGGACCAAAAAAACTTTAGGAGAAAAAACCGAAAAGGTTAGTGCAGGATGGTACGGAGCCAAGTGCGCCAAGTTTACTGACGTTTTCTTTGCTGTGTGTGGCCAATGTCAGTGACGACAATTGGACCAATCAGCAGGACTGCAGCAAGTTAGCAAGCACTGCCTGCATGGCTGTTATTCTATCTCAGACTTGGCATGTAATTTGTTTGTGTTTTTGGATGTATTCAGGGCACATCAAGGCAGCCTATCAGCAATGTTGACCTGTTGGTTCATAAATGATTAATCTGCTTGTTCAAAATAAATCCACAGACTAATCACAAAAAGGCACACTTTTTGTTATTGCTTTTTTTTTGTTCATTAATTTTTGCTTTGATTTTATAATAAACCTTTGCTTAATAAACAAAGGTTTTAATTAACAAGTTTAGTGATAAAATGTTATTTTAATTTTATCAATAAACACACACGCATCCGCACCCACCCCCCCCCACACACACACAGTAGCTTTGGCTGCTGAAAAACACAGTGTTTTTATACTTTTGTTTTAAAATATGTTTCCACTCCTTTGCAAATTAGTGGCTTTGAATTAAAAAAAAAATAAATAAATCACTTTCTGAAGCATTTAATCTGCCACATCATTATTGCTATCATCACTGTTATGATTGATCTTGTGGTTAACTTCTCAGTATTGGATGTTTAAGGAGCAGCTGGATGGCTGATAAGAGTTTTACTAAATGATTCACAAAATGAAGACAGCTATTGATTTGCTGCGCTTTACTTGGAATTGTGCAACAGTAAATGTCAGGGATAACTGTTGTGTAAGCATTGACCGTACATGACACAAGCTTGTGTCAGAGTCCAGTCCAGTCAGGTTGGAGTCTCCTGCACCATTCATTCCTGTCTTATCTTTTCTATGGCTTCAGCTGAGACAGAGCGTGGCGCTCCTTTCTCGCTGGACTCCTACTATGTTTCAGAAGAACTGGGTTTTGTGCTTCCAGACCCCCTGGTAGGTGGAATAACCTTTATTCTGTATGCTTTTTAATTATTATCCAGACAGTCTCAACGAAATGCTAGATCTTAATGACTGCTTACAAGTCGTGTTCAGGAAAGAACTTTAAAATATAAACTTCCATTCTTGCTGACTTATTTTTATGCACATAAACAAAAAAGCGGAGCTTATATTTTTAAGTGTTACAAAACTGTGATGTGGAACAAGTATTAAATGAAACTGACTTATATGGAGAAGTTGAAGTTGATCTTGCTCATGTTTATTTTTCTTTTTAATGGACCTTTCTTCCAAGGTGCAAACCATGTGTGTTCAATATTCTCACGTTCTTCACTTTGTGCTTGCAGTGCATCAGCATTTAACAGCAGCTTTAAGATAAATATGTCAAAGTTTTTACATTTTATCAGTGTGTTTTTACCATTTTAATTGGTATTTCTTTGTATTTGTCCCAATTCTAAAACTTCCTGTTTTCAGGAAAACCTTTCATCTTATTACCAGCCATGGATGGATATTGCCCTGCGTGTGCCAGAGCTTGTGCACAGTCATGACCTGCGCTCCCAAATCAACAAGGTAAAAGGTGACAATTAACCAACCAGCAGAGTTCACTGCTGATTGTCGTAAGATTGCTCAGGGTTGTTCTGCTTCTCCAGATGCCTCTGCTGAGCACCAAGTTTCTCCAAAACCACAGAGAATTAAGGCTTGCCCACCTGGTCCTCAGCATGGTAACCATGGGCTATGTGTGGCAAGAAGGTGAAAATGATACAGTGGAGGTGATGCAGTTTGGCTTTTCCCCGTTTCATTTCACTTCTCTTCTGCAGTCGGTTGGTGTGTGAGGTTATTCTTTTCCATAATCTCCTTTAAAGATGCTGCCAAGAAACCTTGCTGTTCCTTACTGGGAGGTGTCACAGCGCTTAGGACTTCCATCAATTCTCACCCATGCAGATGCAGTATTAGCTAACTGGAGGAAGAAAGATCCAGAGGGGTAAGGGGTAAGGGAAGAAATTTCCCACAGATATTTTTAATTACATCCCACATAAACAAATAAAACATTGAAAAATAAAAAACCCTGCTTTTGTTTTTTCATGCCCGTCCTCCAAACTCACATGCAAGACCTTTTGACATGGAGTGAGTATTTCTCCTTTGAAGTTTCCTCTGTGATTCCCCACAGTAATATTTTAATTTACACATTTCTTTGCTTCTTTGTATTAAAAACAGGAACCTGGAGTTGCTGGTCAGACTCCCAGGTGGTGACAGTGTCAAAGGTTTCTTGTTGGTCACTCTGTTGGTGGAGCTTGCAGCAGTCCCTGCAATAAGGGTGAGGATGTATCACAAATACCTTGCTTCCAATAACGCGTGAAAAATACTGTTGTAACTGATCGACTGACTGGAGACTGAGAAAAATTATCGCTGAGCATCATTTAAAAGTGATGAAGTTTCAGACAAAGCTGTTGTGCAACTGTATTACAGAGCGTTCCTGCAGTCATCAATGGTGTCAGGTGCAGTGACACGGAGGCTGTGACCAAAGCACTGGAGAACATTGGCCAGTCCATACAGGACATGAATGATGCACTTAAACTAATGCATGGTGAGAATTACATGTACAGTGAATGAAAAAGATGAAAGTTGACCACACACATAAATAGCTTGATTAATGTTATTTCCCCCCAGTGCATGTGGACCCGTCAGTCTTCTACGGCGTTATGAGGATCTTCCTATCTGGGTACAGAAGTCTGTTTGAATTTATTACGCATGGCCCCTCTCTGAAAACTTCTTAGGAATTTCAAACATGCTTTTTGATATTTTACAAGCAGGTCAATACCCCTCAAAGTTTGTCACATTGTCTCATGATAAATCCCCAAAACACACATTGAAGTTTTTGGGGGGATTTTCTGTGATACATTGGAAAATATTAGTTTAAAATTCTGAAGCAAAAAGAAAATGATAGGCCTACATCTTTCACTGCAATTAGAGCTCAAGGTCTTTGTGCTCTACATGTCAGGAGACTAAAATTTTTACCCATGCGATTTTACAAAATAGCTCAAGTTCAGTCAGATTAGATGGACACACATTCTCAGTTAAATTTAGGTCTCGACTTTGACTGGGCCATTCTAACACATGAATAAGTTTTGATCTTAAAGAACCACAGTGTTACCTTGAGCGTATGTTTAGTTTCATAGTGTGCACGTCACCCTTTTTTGATTGCTACTTATAAAATGTATGGAAAACAATTCATATCTGCTACACTGTGCTTGTCTGTCACATTGAATTCTATTGAAATAAATCAAGATTTGTGTTTGCAACCTGAGAAAATGTCAAAAGCTTTAACAAGTATGAACACATTTGCAAGGCGTTGTGAATGATAAATCTGTCTGTACGTCCTCAGGTGGAAGGACAACCCATGTATGCCGAAGGGACTTGTTTACGAAGGTGTCCAGACCGAACCGATAGAGTTTTCTGGAGGAAGCGCTGCACAAAGTAGTCTGCTACACTGCTTTGATGAACTACTAGGCGTCAAACATGAAGAAAAAAGTCGTAAGATAACTCAACAAATTATAAAATGGCAATACAAGTCTAGAAATAACAATACACTGTTATACTCTTGTCTTTTTATCAGGTGCCTTTCTAACTCGCATGAGGAGCTACATGCCACCTGCCCACCAGAAACTGATCCAAGACATCTCTTTGCAACCATCCCTGAGGGGTTTTGTCCAGCAGCAGGCCAATGAGGACCTTAGCAAGGCATTTGATGACTGTGTTTCAAAACTGTTGGCCTTGCGCAGCTACCATATCAATGTTGTGAGCCGCTTTATCACTATACCTGCTGCCAGAGCTCGGCAACTACGCACAAACAGTCACGACTCAGAGGGGGAGATGGTCAGCAGAGCCCCCACATCACTGGAGGAGAGGGGCACTGGTGGGTCTGGCATCATGACCTTCCTGAAAACCGTAAGGGACAAAACAAAAGACGTCCTTTTGCATGAGACAAGCATAAAAACTGTTCACGAGAACTGTCATCAATGAGGATATAAATAAAATCAACTCTGCTGAGAAACACAATTTTATATGTTAATAAAATTGTCACTTTTGTCAAAATAAGAGTGAGTCATCTCAGTTGCATTTTCTACAACCAACATTGTTTACCTTTTTAACAATTCCTAATCTATAAAGCATGTGGGAAACCAATTATTCAGTCCATTTCTATTGCTTGCTATTTAACTAAAGCACTAAGTCCATCTTTATTTTGCCCTGGAGTGGCAGAGGAACGCACCAGACCATTTGTCTACAGAACATTGAGCCATTAGATGACAGAATGTCATTTATTTTGATTAAGATGGGTTGTGGAACTCAGCTCAAATGTACTTAAAAAATAGCTAAGACAATTGCAGCCAGCACGCACACATAACCTTCCTGAATTTATGTTTGTTGGATAGCAAAACATAAATTTTGCTATCCAACAAAATTTATGTTTGTTGGATAGCATTGTTAAAAGTAAGTCAATAAGGAAAAATCCTTAAGAAAAGACTATGAGTTTTTTGTAATATTTAGTCTATTAATTATCTTAACCAACATTGCTAATCTCTCTCACGGAGAAAATGTTGTATTTTCAATAGAACCTTAATGGTTTTTTCCAAAGTGTCCAAAGTTTTGTAGTTACGGTATATAGAAGTGGACTTGGTGGTTTTATTTGGATTATAATCCTCCTGCAAAAAAAGTGCAGTTGAGATTATGGTCATGAACTCATTTCGTATTGTTGAAGCATGAACATTGACCTTAACTGAGGCAAGTTCGGCCTACAGTGCTTCAGATGCTGTTTTTGGTTCTTTTGTGCCCTCTTGGATGAGCTGTCGATGTTCTCGTAATGTAATTTTAGTCAGCTGGCCACTCCTGGAGAAGGTTAACCACTCTTCCATGTTTTCTCAATTTGTGGATTGAGGTGGCCGCTGTGTTTTACTGGCATCCCAAAGTCTTACAAATGGCTTTGGGACCCTTTCCAGACTGACATATGTTACTTTATCCCATGTATGTTTTTTACTTTCTTTAAATCGGAGGATGGTGTGTTGCTTTTTGAGTGCTTTTATTCTACTTTATGGTCAGAAGGGGTCTATTCAAGTGATTGAATAGGTCAGATATACATTTTTTTTTCTCCTAGTGAAATCAACATTTAAATACAACTTTTTCTATTTCTTTGTTTACCTTAAATATTTGTGTGTAACAGCAAGGAAAATAAATCTTAATTAGGGCCTCTAAAGGAAATCTACCTCACTGAATACAGTAGAATGGTATAACCATTGCAATGTTTCTGTTGAGTGGCAGATTGTTTCGTCATTCAAAATAGACCTTGGATTAAAAATGATCACAAGTTGGCATATTTTAGATAAAGTTAGGGGTGTCTAGAAAATCTGAAGACTACAGGAGGGGCTAGGAGAAATGTACTGTACATACTGCAATACCTGATAAAGTCATGGTGGGGCACTAAAGGGCAACACAATGAGTGTGGAAGGAAAGAAGTTATAGTTTGGCTACTGAATTAGAGAGACAGGTTTATTTAATTCCGCAAAAGGGTGTGCTTCCTACTTTTAACTCATCAGACTGTCAATAATGAAACAATAATATGTTCTAGAGTCACTACTCATCTGAGGTGTCTAAAGTTGTACTGAAACCCACACTGCCCACACTAAACCAGCAACAGGCTGAAACATAACCTGTCTATGCCAGAACATAATCATCTTTTGTTGAGTCTTAACTCCAGAGAGAAGCCCCACAACAGGGTGGTCATGTTGAAGCACAATGAACAATGCAGAGCAGAGATTCATCACCCATCACAGTTGTTACCTCAGATCTCCTGTCTCCCTCCTCCTCCTCCTCCAGCCCTCATGTGCTTTGTTGTACTTCCTGGAGGGAACATGTGGAAAACCCAGAGCTATGAAGGGACAGATTGTGCCATGAACGGCAACGTAATCTTCACCCTCACCAGCTTATCACCATTAGTGCTTTATTATTTCCCCTTACCTGAGGGACCTCCCTTATCTCATGCTGTCTCTTTTTACATGCTGGCCAGTAAAGAGATGAACCAAAGCCAGGGAAAAAACAATTGCCCATGCTGTGAGTTCACCGTCACTGAGGGCTTTTAGCACGTGTTTCAAGACATTTAAGCTATTTTATTTTTTCCGCTGTTCTCTTCATTGAAATGACAGAGAGGCCTGAGATGAGGAGGTGAAAGGTGAACAGAAACAGCACAGGGATGAGGAGGGATGGGTGGCAGGGAGGAAAAACAGTGAGTTCACATGATGGTGATCTGATTAGAGCCGTTTTTCACAGCCAAGGCAAATAATCCTTTTCCTTATTGCCATGTATGTGGAGGACTCCCTGACAACCCGGCTGTAAACAAAGGCCATCTCCAAGGATGCCTTCATTGTGTAGTCGGGGCTGGGCCGGCACGGATACCAAAGTTTCACCCTGTGTCACGTGGGTGGTTTCAGTGTGAGACATGACACATTCATACTCATGCCCACACCTGGTCCATAAACACTTCTTCTGTGCAAAAAATTGTTTGGGTTGGCAAACACTTTGCCCTAAATGACCTTGAAGAACTTACTGCCAAAAGGTTTACCAATCAAATCATATCATGAATTAACTAAACAAACTAAACACACAATTTCCCCCAACAAAGGGCTTTTGGAGACACTTTTGTTTTTATGAAATCTACTGAAACATCCATATTCCATCTGTCAGCGTCAACAGGGTTGCAGCTGAGGATTGTCCTTTGGGTAAGACAGTTGAATATCCGTGCCTTGGTGGGTAACCACAGGATATCCTGGATTCTGTTATTTCAGAATTGAATGCATAATTCTGCTCCTTGCATCAAGCCAAGCAAAGCCAGGAGTTCTTCTCGCCCTGAGAAATGAGCACCATCACTGGCAGCAGAGAGAGAGGGTGTAGCTGGGAATTAAGGGCTACATGTGCGGCACAGTAGGAGGCTGGGTGTTTCTTCCACTTTCCACTCATCTTGAGTTTGCTATCTTTGTCAAACATCGATGTCTACACACCCACAGATCAGATATATTTTCATTATCTGCTGATTGGTCACACCCCTCAGTAGCACCGGGTCATGTTTGAGCTCTTTTCAAGGCCCCTAGTACCAAAAGGACAAAAGCTGGCCTCAAGACCCAAGGCTATAAACTAGTATTATAGTTCTAACTAGAATATTATTGAAAACACATTGTGTGAAGCACAGATGGACGTTTGACAGCCTTTATTTCTGGTAATTATGATGATTTTTCAGCTTAATAAAAACATAATACTTAAAGTAAAAATATTATATCAACAAACTTTTTTTTTTTTTAAAGTACAAAAATGTGAGCTCAATAAAAAGTTTGCTTAATGTCTGCTTATAGGTTATTATTTTAAAAAGAAACTTTAATTTGTCAAAACTTCATGTTTTCTGTGTAGCAACAAACAGAATCTACCTCATATTCCTTATCTTGTCTTCCATTACATCCTAACAATAAAAACCTATAAAACACATTAATTTCTTGCATTTATTACACCAAACTAAGCAGAAGTTGCATTGTCAATTCAAGTTGTAGTTTCTACTTTCCCCCTAAAGGTGGGTTTGAATGTTGCAGATTAAAAACAAAACTGTGTGGCAACTATTAAAACGGAACCACATTCTAACAAAGAAGACATGATGTGTTCTTTTATGATCTTTCTGTGTAAAACAAATACTGAAAACAGAGCATATTAATCATTTTCAAGCAAGATTAACAAGCAAAAGTGGAACAAGCAAATTGATTAAATTAAATCTTATTGACACTGCTTTCATTTTTTATTTTTATTAGCAATTTATATATTGCGTTCTCAGAATGTTTCACATAGGAAGATCACTGGCGGTGCACCACCTCCGACCACCATTTCTGTATAAAATCATCACAAATTTCTTTGTTAATTACTATTCAGTGCAAAGATTACGATGGTTAAGAGGTTCACAAGAAAACCTTCAGATAAAATGCTATGATGTTTTAGGATGTTTTAAGATTATTTTGTACTTAGCTGTCAGCTTTAGCTTTGTGGACCTACAAATCCAGTTTTATACAAAATGAAGACACCCAGAAAGTTATCTGCTTCTAGTAAGTTTAACTGCTCATAACCTTTTTAAAAAACTATTTAAAATTTCTGAACTACCTCTAAGAGGGAAGATCAGAATCCTTGTTATTTCTGCTTATAGGTTATCTTATTTCAGCTTTAGAAAAACTGTTGTGGTTTAGCCCAGGGTTAATATGTCGTTCGAAACACTCCCAAAAACACGTAATCACGCAAACATTGTGAATCATCCGTGCTCCATCAGGTATAAATGGCTCACAACGAAAACCTCACTATTTTCTCTGTTGTGGGAGTTCAAACACACATTTTTGCTTAATAGGCACAGTTAGTCACACTTTATGTCTCAGCTACACTTTGTTTTTTATGCTTTCGTGTGTTTTTTTTTTAAAACATAAGTATTGCTTAGCGCTTCATGCAAGGAATTTGTTGGAACAAGTGAAAAGCCTTTCATGTATTCATCTTGCAACAACATTTTTACTTCCTCTCCCTGACTCAACAGAGATCAAAAAGGGAAAAATTAAGTGGTTTGGAGCCAGTCTGAAAGGTTTCTTTTCAGGTGTTGGATTACAGATGCTCCGATGCGACAGAGATAAGAAGATCCCGGCCAGATGACCTCACTGACTAGATAAGAAAGAATAAATAACAATGCAGTCGTGACAACTTTGTCACATTTTTCGCTCTGTCATGTTGATAACATGCTATGCTGTATCTCATCACAAAGACTTTTTAGTCTTCATATTTGAAGATAGTGCTCCTTCTAGCTACATCTTCTGTTAGTTGAAATGTGTTGCTTTGCTGGCTTACATCATCAATCGCCTTCACAGAAAAGAACTGCTACGAAAATGTGATGAATTTGATAGAGATGGAAATGATTTGAGTTACATTTTAAATTGTGGGCAGAGGACAAGAGTGGTGTGAAGACAAGTGCATTGACTCAATACTCTTTCAAATAACAGAAGTAACTTTTATTTCTTTCTTGATAAACTGTTTTAACAAGGTTGACAATAGAATTTCACATGACTGAATAGCAAAAGTTGATTTTATTAGCAATACTTGGCCATCTGTTAAAAGTACTGGCCACACTTTGCAACAAAATCAATTAGATTCCATTCATTTATAGCTTGTGATCTCTAATTATAATTCTTCATTTAATTGGATGAAACTTACCTTACAAAAAATAGCTTGCAGCATACTGCGCAGATTACTTAGCCAGATTACATAACAGAATGGAAGACAAGAGCACTGCAGCACACATCAACCTACATTTCTCTCTATGTTTTTAATTTAATTTGTCCTTTATTGAGATCTGTGTTTTCTATACAGCTGAATAAAATGTCTGGACAATTATGTGACAATCTTCAGTATAACTTAGTGACTATACGTGATATAAGTGATTGCTGAAGAGGACTTGAGCAAGCATATTAAAGATTATCAGCAGGAATCACTTCAAAACAAGTTGCCATGAGAACCATATAGTCTACTTTATTGAAAAAAATGAATCCAGACATTTCCCTTTGGGGCCACTGCTATTACCTGCAGTAGAAGGTGTGTTTTGACCTGTGATTTAAATAAGGAAAGATAATCGATCTACCTAATGACAATATGGAATAGAGAGCATTCAGCAACAGTGGCTGGAAGCTCTGTTCCCCATGGTGACAGGATGGCAAAAGAACAATAAAATAAGTAGCAGAGGAGGATTTCAGAGAGAGGGAAGCAGCGACAATGTCAAGCAAGTCACACAAAAAAGAGGCGGGAAAGGTTGTGGACGCACTTAAACATGAGAGTTAAAATTTTACAGTATACCTCAGCTTCTATTGGCAACCATGAAGCTGCTGAAGAAGTGGGATAATGAGTTCTCTAGATGAATCCATGACCCAAGCTGGAGAGCTCTGCAGGAGTTGGAGTTTATGGAAACCAAAAAGAAGAGAATTGCCATAATAGATGCAGAAGTGATAAGATTATGAACAAGGATGGTAGCAGCATGGGGAGGAATGAAAGAGTACTATCAAGTGACATACAGACTCTTTACCTGAGATTAAGGATGAAAATGATAGTTATCAATAGTAAAGAAGAAAATAGTAAACTTTTGTTTTCTTATTTATTACCTTGAGAAAATTAGAGGTGAACCACAATCTAATCTCAATACCATACCATACCATACCAACTTTATTTATAAAGCACTTCATACACCATGAGGACAGTCCAAGAGGGAGATGGAAGAGAGGAATTAGACTCGGAGGAAACGTAGAGCTGGGTGTCATCTGCATGACAAAGAAAAATTATATAATAGTTGCGAATTATGTATCCAAGAGGGAGCATTTAAATAATGAATGAAAAAGGCCCCAATACAGAACCCTGAGGCACACCAATGTTCATCCAACTGGAAATCAGTTTACTTAATTAAACAGCTAATGAATTCATTAGTTAAGTTAATTTGTGGTAACTCAAGGGAGGTCTTAAATGTCATTGTAATCTTGCATGAGGAAACCCTTTCATGTGCAAATCTTCATAATTCTACAAGATATCTGCAAATTTCTGCACAAACCCTATTTGTTTGTGCAGAAACACACAAAAAAAATATCAAAACAACATTGTCTTTGGATGATTAACAGACATTGTAAATCAGTTTTCAAACATGAGGCAAGCCAAACTAAACCAAAGTGAAACATCCATCGATTAAGTTAGTAATGGAAAAAAAAAAATTCAGTCAACCTTATTGAAAACAGTAAATACTTTTGAAATTGTAGTAAATCTTCAAACAGCATGCTTTTAGCTTCTCTTAAAAATGGCTTTCATTAATACAAGTTGTCCTTAAAAAAAATAAAAAAAATTAGCAATATTCTAAATTATCAACTTGGTTGTGTATTTATACACAACCATATATATATATATATCTATACATATATATATATATATATGTGTGTGTTTATATGTCCTATCTATCTATCTATCTATCTATCTATCTATCTATCCATCTATCTGTGTGTGTGTTTGTCATCATACAGATTACACACACACACACACATATACATATATATATATATATATGTGTGTGTGTGTGTGTGTGTGTGTGCGCGCGTGCATGTGGGTGTGTGCTTATACACACACAACTAATGCTTACATTTGACTTGTCTTCATACCCTTTTAGCAACTTACAGAAACTTTCCTGAACAATGCAACAACCTTTTGTACATACCTTTAAGTATTTTCTGCTTAAAACAATCTCTATATGTCCCTCTCTGCTTGAAGCATAGTCAGAGTGATTACATTACAGTAATTATGGTCGTATAGGCTGACTTTAAATTTGGCAGCAGCTAATTTATTCAAGTAAAAGTGTTGTTTGATTATTCAACTGTAGTACGTTTAGTGAGAGGCAGAGAGTACTTGAAGCCTTAAAACAGATGTGGATGAGAATGTGACTGAGAGAAGAGGCCATTTTAGCTATAATAATAAGTAAAGATGAACCAAGAAATCAGCTGGATAATTTGAAGCTTGATCAGGCCTGACAGCTGAAAGGCTTGTTGGAAACTCAAAATTTTGATCAGTGTACAGGCCATGGGAACTCAACGTGTACTTTTGACAATGTGTTTAAAATTAAGTCAGAGGAAGCACAGAGATGTATGAAGATATTTTTAAAAAGATACTGGATGTTGCATGTAGAGACGTAGTGGTTTGTTGAAGCTGTTATTGATCAAGACTTTAACATATAATAAAAAGGTTGGCTCTACAACAAAGTTGCTCAGAATATTCCTTCTCAGATTTTAACCTCTGTTTCTCATGGAAAATTCTAAATTTGAAAAGCTGAGAGCAAAACTACAAGAGAATACCTTAAAATGCTACTGTTTTAGTAATATTGTTAAGCAACATGCCAATAACAGTTTAAGGTGTCAACTCTGTAATCACCGTCTTTTTTTAAAACTGTAAAAACCTGGTTTACGACAAAAGCTCTTACACGTGTATGGTGTTACATTTGCTCTGTTACAGTTATAAAATAACAATTTTGAATGTTGTTGTTCTTACAGAGGTTGTATTATGGATTTTCCAGGCACATAAAGGCATTTTAAAGCACAATTAAGTAACTATATTACCTTCAGTTGTTATATGACAAAAGATATCTGATTTCATAATTAAAGGGCTTGAAATTGGGCTTCTGTTTTTTTTTTAAAACTCCTGTCGTTTCAGGAAGTTGTCACAACATCACTCCTTTATTAACCTTTTAACATCATTTTTACCAGTGTTGCACTGACAAGTAGGTCGTACAATAAGTTAAGTAGATGCCCAATGTTCTACCAGGTGTTTGCTAATTGCTGCTGGCTAGTCTGAAGGAGCTGGATGGGGTAGTGGTGGGGGATGGGTACCCTGTGATGTGGAACCTCGGTAACTTGGAAATTGCAGCTCTCAGGAGGACCTGTGTCTCAGTGCACCCAGGCGTTTTGCACTGTTGAATTTCTGCCAAATTAAAGGATTTTTCAAACATACATAAAAGAAAAAACTCACACAAGTTGATTTTACATAATACTGCCTCTTCAAACTTTAAATGCAAAACAAAAAATCCCAATTTGGTCAAATGGAAGAAGCAGAGTAAAACTTTCAGAAAACTGGCCACACAATTTCCATTGGAGCATCCTCAACAAGAAGAACCACAACCAGACAGTTAAAAATAATAATGCCCTAAGGAACAGTATCTCATTTAAATCTTCACTGTGCAATTCTCTGGTGTCCAGGGAAGTGTTGAAAAGTCATTTCAATCAGATTGATTATTATAAGGCTGTAAAAATATATAAAGCCTTATATACATATTTTTTTATATAAGGCTATATAAAAAATTAAGGTTTTCCATTTTGAGTTTACATGCTGTCCTTCAGCACATGGGCATTTCTCCATGTGTACTGGCTTCTTCCCATGGGCCAAACACATGTATGCAAGGTTAATCAGTGACTTTTAATTGAATTGAAGACTACCCTACACGGTTATTTACCTCATGTGTCTCTCGGTTGTTCCTATAGTAGTCGTACAACCTTACAGTATACAATGCCTTTCTAAAGATTGTCCCTTTCTAAAGTCACATTCTTGACAAACTGTAGCAAAGCTAAACAAAACTGTTTCACTCAGTACCTTAAGGCTGCAAAGGTATTTTAAAATCTGACAAGGACATCAACATAACAGCGTCCAAACTTCACTGCTTCTTTATGTGGTCACCGAATCCGTTTTGCCATTGGCATGCAGTTTCCATTGCACCGCAAACTCAGTGGTGCTTGTTAAAACCCTTGTCATATCTGTGCAAGTGCAATGAATGGTGTCTGACAAGGGTGCTTGTCTGCCAATTGGGGTTTTTTAACGAAGGAAGCACCCTGGCGAGATGAAAGCTCAGGGTGACACTGGAGATGGAGGTGTTGGAGGTAAGAAAGAAATGAAGCATCCAGGTAGAAGGAAAAGAGAACAGTGGACTGGAAAGGCATGATAAAGACTAAGGTAGTCAAATGCAATGAGAAAATAAGAAATTGAAGAAATATTAATCTTTCTGCACTTTAAACAGAACCTTTTGTTTATATTTTGACTTTTAGAACAACAAATCAATGATCACATTAAATTGGCTGCAACTTCTTGGAAAAATAAAAAACGTGATGTCGACATAAAAAGAAATATGCGCTGTGCTTTATGGTTGATGATAAGCATAGATTCTTTTTATCTGAGCTTTTCCATCTAAGCTGAAGATGACAGAAAGCTTGTAATGTGTCACAGCTTTACGTTTAGGCATGCATTGATAAATTAATATACTCAAAAAAAAATAACTTCTTCCCTGGAAAAAGAAACATATTGCACCTGTTCTGCAAATCTAAACTTCAGAAGACAAATCACATCCAGCACAATGGTAAAACTGAAACAGAGCATTATTTCAACCACAGAAAATGGAAAACAAACTACAACCTGATTTTCTTCATGGCCTCCATGTGCATTCAGCTGTGAAACAGATGCCCTGGGACCAGCTACAAAGTGCAACACACACACACACGCACGCACACACACAAACAACAAAAACAGAAGCATCTGCTCTCTTTCTTTTGAGATAAAGTGGGATGTACAAGAATTCTTTAACAGTCTGTAGCACTTTAAACTTCACTTCTCAAATTGAACCCGATACACCTTTGCAACAAAGCTATATCAGTGATTGTGAAAAAAATTAAATAAAATAAGAAATCGAAGTAGAGCAGGGGAACTGCAGTTGATTCATTGCTGTGAGTTAGCAATGAAGCTAGTCACTGGTCAGTTCACCTCTTTGACAATTTGCACCCCACTGTCGCATTACCATTTCGTCTTTCTTTTTCCATTTTGTACATGTAAGCAAGCCATTTTGCTCCCATGGACCTAAACCCTTAAGTTATATGCTGAAAGCCCTTTGCGTTCCATTCTTTTTCAGTGCACACTTTGGTTGTAATTCCTGTTTGGGTTTCATTTATTGTCATAAAATATGACAAATTACTTTCAACGTTTTTAAAGGATTGTGCTAATGTATAGATAATAAAACTGGGTTTAATGGATCAAACATAACTTTTTTTATTTGATACAGTGATACAGTTTAGTTTTGTTATGCAAAAATTCAATTATGTGCAAACCCTTAAATTTAATTGGGATATTTTAGACGTTATCTCAAGCATCCTCAGCCACTAAAGTCTACATAATAAAGAATTCCATGCTATTTTCTGAAAATTCAGGAAAAATGAGTGAAAACAATTTATCAGCATTTATGCATCATTTTATTGCATTCATGTTCATGTGAATGAAGTAAAAAGAATAGCCACATAGCCTAAGTACTTAAATTGTTCATCATGCTTCAGGATAATTGCAATTGTTAGATTGTGTGTGTGAGTTTGTGTTTGAGAACCAGAGTGAAGCTGTGTCAAAGCTCATTTCCTGGATATGTCATGCATGGCTGCTGTTCTTTTTTTGTCTGTTTTCTTTTTTCTTTGTTCTCACTGGGGACCACTTCAATTAACTGCCATTCATCCTGGTACCCTCCCCTCCATATCCATCTAATTCTCTTATTCCCTCACCTTCAACCCATTTATGATACACAGACGTACAGATTGTTTTGCTGTAACCATCATCCCTGTCTCATCTCATCTTATCGCAGCGAGACTTTAAGAGAGAGGTGACACAGCGGTGGCCAATAACATGCCATTCCGGATACTAAGCAAGCCACAGGAACAACATACACTTGCGTACATCTCATAAACAACTCATCACCTTTCCCTGGTGCATGTCTCCTTTCTTTCACTGCTAGCAGCTTCTTCCTACCATTTTGCATTTCTACTATCATTTCAATCAAAGTAATCTTGTCCGAATGACAAGTACCCACTAGATATCAAAAGAACTGCCACTTCAAAGATTATGTCCTTAGTTTCTGCAAACCAAGGTACAAAGGGATGAAGGCACCACAAGCCGTTCAAGCAATGCTTCTGTTTGAAGATATGCCATTTTTAAAAGCCTAATCGGATACAAATTAGCAGGTTAATGTCCAAACTGGTTCAAGCTAACACAGCACTAGTGTTTCATATTTTCTATTCAAAAGCATGATTTTTAAAAAAGCTGCCTACCGATCAGCATATTGGTGTATAAATATGAGTGTGTTTGTGAGAGAAAATGGGTGAATTTGACTCTAGTGTAAAGAGGTCTGAGTGGTCAAAATGATGGGAAAAGATTTATATAAAAAGTTCAGTCCATTTACAAACCCAAAATTACTTCAGCATTACTTCAGTCAGATATAAGTGAGCATTAAAGAAATCAAAGATGCTTTAAAACTAATAATGCAATGTTGCAGAAACTGATAGTTAATAAGTAATAAGTCATTTATTGTTACTCATATGTATCTTAATATGCAATGAACCGAAATTGTGTTTCTCTTGTGACTGTCTACCTTCATAGGTAAGGGCAAGTCCAAGTAAAATTCTATGATTCTGTGATCAGAATTTCCTGTGTAATTATGTGATTAGATGCATAAACGGACTCCATACATCTCATATGAATCCTTTGCTCTTGGACTCACTTTGTAATAAGGTTAAGATCAAGGTGATCATTGCATTAGCAAATCTTGGGATCAGTGCTTGCTTCTGAAAAAAGGAGTACCCTTTACCATCCCAACTGAACCGTGGTTCACATTGTCTGTTCCAGCAGCTCTTCGAAGATTTGGTGTTTATCTGAAGTAGACACTGCGGGAGTGATCAGGGGTTAGACAGTTTTGTGTCATTCCCATGTTATTCAGTATTTATTGCACATATGTCGGCAGACATAAATTTTGTCCCTTCTCCTTCACTCTCTATCTTAGCAACTGAGTAGCAAGATAATGTAGCTCTGAGGGTGCTCCTCAGAGGATTAGCAGAGATTAGCATTAGCTGGCCTGTTTCAACTACATACACATACAAAAGCATTTGAATTTTGGCAAAGCCTTTGTGGAAATGTAGGCAGAGACAAAATTTTAAATGTGAGGTTAAACAAGGTCTTTGGAGGCATCGAACTATGAATGTATATAGTAAAGGAGAAACCTTGCATTTAGAAAGCATAGTAATATCTGAGTCTTAACTGGGGGTCCTCAGTTTCTGCAATTAAAGTTTTTACTTTGATATAAAATGTAACCTTGCAAATCAACACATTTCCAAATGAAAAATAAAAATTCTATGTTCACCAGCCACTTTAATAGGTGTACCTGGCTAGGTCTGGTTTAATCTCTATTTTGCCATCATTAAGTGGCAAAATAGATAGATTTCCTAGTTCCAGGTATGCCACTTCCTCTTTTACACCATACCCCAAAGATGCCACATTGCATTATCATCTGATGACTGTGGAGGTCATTAGAGTACAGTGAAATCATTTTCATGAAAGTAGCTTTAGATGGTTGGGTTAACTTGTCCATTAGGACATAGGAAGATGGGTCATCGTGTTTATGAAAAGATATAGACTTGGTCAAGAACAAGGTTGTCATTTGCCCAAATGCAAGAAGGACACAATGCACTAAGAAAATGTCTCCCACACCATAACAGCACCAGCAGCCTGAAATATTGATAGAAGGCAGAATAGATCAATGCCTTTATGTTGTTTATTCCACATTCTGACCCTGCCAGGTGAAATCAAGATTTGTAGGACCAGCCAAGGATTTTCACAATCTGTTGTCCTATTTTGCTGAGTCTGTGTAGACTCGGTTTCCTATTATTAGCCCACGACTGACACTTGGAGTAGTTTTCTGCTGCTGTAGCCCATGTGTCTCATCTCTTGACAGGTTTCATATTCTGAGATGGTTTTTATATCAAAAAGTTGTTTGACCTACTCTTGCCTGTATGCTATTTGAACTTTGATATTAAGGCATTTTTACAAATATTGCTGTTCATTGGATATTTAGTCTTTATTAGACACTAGATCTTTGCACCATCAACCAGGCCAAATTCAAAGTAACTTAAATTCCCTTTCCTTCCAATTATGATTGTTATCTTAACCACATTTAGACATCTAAAGACTTTTTGTGTTAAAAAGTAATTCAACAGGTATCGGTGACTGGTAAAGACAGATATATAGATCTCAGGCTCAGTATTGTTTATTTATTTAAGATTTTTTTTAATGTTTGCCTTTTTTAAGTTTATTGTTGGTGTTTAGATATTGTTAATAACGTCTTCCAATAACACACAATTACCTAGTGATATTGTCAAATTTCCTGTCAACTTTAAACATTTAACTCAAAAATAGGTTAGGCCACTGGATGACTGATGACGGAACTGTTGAAAGTTTATTTTTATTCTACACATTTTTATAGCATTGGAAAAAGTTAATAATGTTTGTGCCATGCTTGTTCTCCTACAGAAACTATATTAAAATAAAAAATATTTCCAACCCCCATCTTTTTTAATTTTCAAACATTTTTGAAAAACCTCCAGGGAGCCACTAGGGCAGCGCAAAAGAGCCGCATGCGGCTCTACAGCCTCGGGTTGGCGACGCCCGTCCTAGGCCAATGGATGACTCGATGTTAATGTCATGGTTGTTCTAATTACCTAATGTAATTTAACACATTTCTAAGTATTAGCTAGTGAGTCACATGAATGGCCAGAGTTCTCCATGTCAAAATTATAAAGTCGGATCAGCTTGGAGAGATTTCTAAATTTTTTATACACGAGAATAATAGAGGTTACTGTGCTTATTGGCATTGTCAATGCATAAGAAGATTTCTTTCATCTTTCCACTTTAAGACTTTTCTCTCTTTTTTTGACCTCATGGCTTCATTTTTATCCTGACATACACAGGTGACTGTTAGATCTTATAGAAACTTCACAAGCTATGTCTGAAGAATTTCATTACCCTTTTGTGTACTTTAGTTATGGACTCGGGCATCTCAAGGACGTCTCATAGAAGTACAATGCACCTCAGCTCAACTGTGAGATTCACATCAAAGAGTCTGAATACTTGTAGAAATCAAACATTTTAGTGTTATTTTTCCCCAAATGATTATCTATATACAAGAAAAACTAAACATTAAGGAGAACTGGGTGTATATTGATGAATTATTATTTCATAAGACAAAAAGTTTTAAAAACTGATGAGTATAAAATCCTACACTACATTGAAATGTCAAAAACTAAAAATAAATTACTGCTGCCAAATGCCAGAACGTACAGCCAAGGTTACAACTGAAATCCAATTCATCAAAACTAATCCAACTGAATTTACTTTCCAGGTGGACCAAAGATTAACTTTCAAAATTATAAAATGCCCTTGCAGTGATGCTCTGAATGGAAATGTTAAAGCTATGGAGGCATAAAAACACAGCACAAGGCTTACAAACCTGCATTCATAAGAAAAACTGTTTAAAGGACTGCAAGTGTGCTTTCAGAAATTGAGAATCCTTATTATAAGGAAAGCTGACAGGGGTTACAAATTACAACTTTGCAAAAATATTTATTGTCAACCAGTATGAACTCCTGACTGTGAAGAAGACTGATAAACAGGGTGAATAAGAGTTCTGAGAAATACACATTGATGAGGATGATAAAAACCTTTACTCAACTTTGTTTGCAATTTTTAATGATAAGAGACAAGGAGGGACAGGATAAAAGTGCACAGAAAGGCTAACCAATTTTGCTTTCCAAAAATGCATCTGCTCTATTTCTAACTTATCTTCTAGTTGTTTTTACAAAGGACAATGCCCGCTGTACCCATGCAGAGCTAAGTGAGAGAAAAGCAAATAGCTTTAAGATAGGAACTGAAATTACCAGTAATTGGAGACCATTTAAAAACATAATAACTCTGTTTCCACAGCAGGAGATTAGGAACTGGGGAATCTTTTTGATTAGAACTGAAGATGAGTTAGCCATAAAACTAGTGAGCCAAGCCCTAGCCAGATTCACACAGAGTGTCTGTATGTATGCGTGTGTGTGTATGCATCTACTTCTGTTAAATCTCTGTGCCAGAATGGAAAAATTAATAATTCTGGATGAGGCAGGATTATTAAGGCCCATTGTCAATTCAGTGGGGACCAGATGAAAATATCTTATCACACTAATTTCCTCATGAAACAGCAGGAACAAGCAAACAGGCTTGTAAAATTTCAGAGTGTCAATGCTAAACACCAACTAAAAAAAAAATCAAATGGAGCATGAAAATATGTATTAAAATCCAGCTGGAAACATGCCACGGCATCTGTAACAAAGATGTGCATGCAGTGGCAAATTGTCACCGTTCCACTGAGTAGCAATAGTGGAAGTAAGCTTAGGGGTGTGTTCTACTTAGGATTGGGGGAATAATGTGGTGTAGCATATAATGGATTTGCAATGTGGCAAACAGAGACAGATGGTGAAGAGAGATATGTGTTTATGTGTGCTAAGAGTTTGTTCATGCACAACCCATACACACACCTTAACAGACACTATGAACAATTTGTGTAGAGTAGAAATCCCTTAGGCGCATTATGTATACTACCGCTCATTCACCCAAGCCAAGGGTCTCAGTTCATTTAGTTTTTAACTGTTATAAATTGTCTCACTTGACTCCATCTTCCCTTCCTTCTACAACAGGCCTGGAGCAATCTCAACAACCAGTAAGTCCAGACTAGAAACTTGGAAGCAATTCCGTTTTTCTTTCTACAATAGACCTCATCTGGGGGTTGGAATAAAGGGCGATACTGTGCTATGAGTGCTAAGATAAAAAAGCTAATGTAATAAATTAAATTAAAAGAAAATTCAGGGATTTCAATAGTAAAACCACTTTTATTTCTTTCAGCTATGTCTATGCCTGAACTTAAATGTGTCATATACCAATCAATAGTATTGGGTTCTTCAGCTAAATTGAGAAGGCATACTGAGTAAAATACTACATCAACATCTATAGCAGCTGTTCAAAAGCTGTAATCTTATTAATTGTCATGAATTTCTTTGGCATTTTCAGATGTATTTTTGCCAAAAATCAAATAACTCAATTCACATTATCTAGCTTAAACCAGGCACCATCAGATGACATTAGACACATTTACATAAACATAAGTAATCAGAATAGATGGTCGATTAGAAAAAAAAGAAAGTGTCATATAGGCAACCCAATTGGAATATTCTGATTGAATTATGCTCTCACCAAATGAAATTGTAATCCGAACGCGAAAGGAAGTTCATGCCAATTGTTAATTGAAACAGAGTGCTTTAAAACACTTGTTTTAATCATGTAATTTTGATCGTCACAAACTGACCAGACTTTGCATTGTGCAGCAATGTTGTAGTTGTAGGAAACACAGAACTTTGAAGGACGTTTATTTCCTCCACCTCTCTCATCCTATAATGCAGGAAGACCAACAGCATGTGTTGTTTGCATATAGCTTAATTAGGGAGTGCAGTAACACCTCAACCATTATTAGAACCTGCTGCGGGTTCATTCCGGGTGCTCAGAAGACAGAACAAACATATTATTGTGTTTAGATTTATGTTCAGCACAGACAGAAGTACAACAGTTTTTTTAAGGAAAATTTTACAACTCTGCACAAGTCAGTGCTTCTATTCTGAATAAAGCCTGGTGAATGTAAACAAATGTCTTAATCATCTTATGTGCCAATGTAAAGGTTTAACTCAGATTTTTGTCAATTACATATATTACATTACAATACACTAATTTGATTAAGGAATTTTTCCCATGTAAATATGTAAATATTGGTACTCTCAAATAGGTATGCTAAGAAGATTCAACTGGTTTTGTAACATTTTTTACTGAATAAATGCAAACATTATAAGGGTACCAATTGAGCATTTGGAATATGTTTTTCTAGACCTTGAGGGGCTCATTAACTATTTAGATTTGGAACAGAGTAGACTGCACACCATATGTGTGACAGAGTAGTCCTTCTAAAACAGAACTTTTATATTACTGACTGACAAAGGCAAGATGGTTACAAGGCTGACATTTTAAACTTTCCTTATCTATATAAGTGGATAGCAAGGTTGCACCAGCTAGAATTACTAACACAGAGCGCCCTTGTGTGTTCCCTAAAAACTGTAGATTGCTGCCTACAGTCAAAGACTTCTTATAGGCTTCTAACATTTTCAGACTCTATATGTTCCAAAATAGAGGCTGAAAACTCAAAAGGACAAAGTAGAGCAACCTGGCTATATTCTATTCAGCCTTCCTGTTTTCTTGCTCTCTTTTGCAGCCTCAAACAATCATCAGACAACTCGTCAAGAAAATGCATATTGGTTTAAATATCTTCTTTAATTCCATGTTTTTTCTAACTTAATTTTCAAAGATTTAATACCAATGATGTCAGTAACGCGTTACTGACATTGGACTACTTTTTTTTAGTAATGAGTAATTGTAACCCGTTGCTATTTCAAATCCAGTAGTCACACTACAGTTACTTATCAAAATCACTTTGCGTTACTATTTTCTTTTGTAATTTAATTTTAGTTCCTCTACGCTTATTGAGGAGTAATCACCGTTTCTATGTGACAGATATCAGAAGCGACAGAAACATAAACAATGGAGGGAAGCGGGAGATTCACATTTTGTTGCTGGAAAAACAGGAACTATTTTGAGTTTCGCTCGCCAAGTCCAATTATTATAAGCGGCTTTGGGCTTGTTGTTTTCTAAAGTCGCTTGCAGATTTAATGAGTCGCGGGTTGTGCTTTTTGGGCTTGCAAATAAGCAGACATAAACCCCAGAATTTGTCTGACATCCAGTTAGTTTTAGTCAGGCTCTCCCTGTACATCCGGGATGGCCTGTCCCACTGTGTCTTTGTTAATGTCAAGTTAATATATTACCTCTGAATTACGTCGAGCTTTGCTTTGCGCTCCTGAAAACTGCAAACATTGAGACTAATATGAACAGCACAATAAACGTGAAAACATTATAATTATTAATATTAAAATAAGTGCCACAAATCTGTGCAATGGGACATCTGAGTTGCGGAGCGGCAGGAGGAGTGTTTGACACCAAACGCAGGGCTGTAACGCAGAACCTGGACGTTGAGGGCGGTGGGTTAAATCCTATTTATAGTTTTCCAGACAATACTGGAACACACAAATTACTAAAGTTTTTTTGTACTGTTGTAACCATTAAGCAATCTCCCCTTCAGTTCAACCATATAAGTGGAGACACCTTGTTGATGTTATCGTTATAAAATAACTTGCAATTAAGTATTGGCAAAACTCAAGGTAATATTCACAGGTGGCAAAGCGTTGTTGTTAGCAGCCGCTGAAAGTAACTAAAACAGTTACTTTTAATGTAACTTAGTTACTTTCCAAATCAAATAATCAGTAATCTAACTAAGTTACTTGTTCAAGGAGTAACCAGTAATCCGATTAAAGTTACTTTTTAAAAGTAACTATGGCATCTCTGTTTAATACTGACAATAGATCATTTTGAGTCTTTATCCCTTAGTAACAGCATCCACACCAAAAGAGTGTTGTAGTCATTATGACTTGGTATCACATAAATACAGTGCACTTGTTTATCAAGAGATCACATTTTTCATTTTCTGAATGACAGGTGAGTGGTAAGGGCCAGTCAAGCTAAGAATTGACATGACTCCAGCTCCGCCCCCATGCTGACGTAGAGCAATCCTCCCCCAATCATTCCAGGGCACTTGTCAGCAACTGACCAATCGGCATTCCAAGTACAGTACTCCGACAATATTGGCAGTATCTATCATGGAAAACACGCTGCAGTCAGACAGATTTTGAGGAAGATAATAGATAATCACGGTCCAAGTTGTCAATGGGTAATATACAATCCCGACAGCCGTCACCCAGAACATACAGGGGGCGGGATACAATTTGTTACATTTCCAAAATCAAAAATGGGTTGGGAATAACGCAAGAAATGGATCATGGAGTGCAGTCGACCTCACGTCCAGTTGAATGAAACTGATGGACGGGAACTACCACATTAGTCAGCACTACAAAGGTAACTGGTAGTAAATATCCCAGTTTTGTGTCATAGTGATACTTACCGATAGCTCCATGCTATCAACTCAGGGGTCCTAACGGCTCAGGCTTCGTGCTAAGACTTAAAGACTCACAGCTGACGGCTCAGGCTCCCTGCTAACTCCTCAGGGCTCCATGCTAACTACTCACAACTCCATCCATCCATTTTCTGTTCACCCTTGTCCCTAATGGGGTCGGGAGTTTCTGGTGCCTATCTCCAGCTGCGTTCGGGGCGAGAGGCGGGGTACACCCTGGACAGGTCGCCAGTCTGTCGCAGGGCAACACAGAAACAAACAGGACAAACAACCATGCACACACACACTCACACCTAGGGAGAATTTAGAGAACCCAATTAACCTGTCATGTCTTTTGGACTGTGGGAGGAAGCTGGAGTACTCACAACTCAGTTAAATTAAAGTAACAATGCTAAACATCTAATCATTTCCAGATCAATAAGTGAATGTAGTTATTCTGGATTTTATGTGTGTAGATTCCAATGGTCGCTCTAAGGCATAATGACTCGAAAGATGTCTAGGGTAATGCATTGAGGTCCGTCAGTCTGCCTTAATAACAGTGTGGTTGTTGGAGGACTGCTCTACTTCCGCATGGGGGCGGAGCCGGCGCCATGTCAATTGTCTAGTTCCACTCAGTAGCACTGAGCACTTCTCAGTGCATACCTGTTATTTAAGAGCTTCATTTTTAGTAAACCATGCATCACTGAAGTGTCTCATTCGAAAGGTCTGTCTGTATCAGCAAACACACATTGCCTTTACCCAACAACACAAAAGAATACAGCAGCCTATCCCGTGTTGTGCTGGTGGAAAACAGACATATGCCTAAGGTTTGGCAAGGCAAGGAGGAAAACTACATTCACCCAGTAAAAAAAAAAAAAAAAAATCACATATCTGCATTTACAACGATTAAAAAAGGGACAGGTAGTGACACAACAAGGCCAATTTGTTTTGTCCTCTGGACAAAACAAATCTGATATACCTACTGGACAATTTTAAAAACAAAGAATGATTGTTTTGTGTGTGTTAATATGGGCTTACAGAGTTTCAAATGGATGAAATTTCACACCTGAGCTTTCCAGAATTAAGGCTCAGTGCCTAGAAACGCTGTAATATCTTAAGTTTCCCACAGGTAGAAATTAATGGACCACTCCAGTATATACCTCAGTCTCAAGGTACGCAACAATAAACAGCTTGATATACCTACTACAGTAAACAAACCGTTTCACGTTGGAATCAAGTCCACATCAATGGATTCTAGTTAAATAATTTCACTAAATTAGACATATTTAGAAATGGTGCTCATGCAAAAGAGTATAATAGCTTTCAAAGATCAAATTAAGTTGTGCAGGGGGGGGGTACCCTCAAGCTGATGATTAGACAAGGGACAAGAAACTGACTTCAGGCAAATATGAGCAGAAAAAGCACATACACCCTTATGTGCACACAAACACAACCACACACAGCCAATTAACACAAGCACGTGTCTTTGGGGAATTATATTTCAATTAGCTTTAGCTTTCCTTTGAAAGCTAAAACATGTGAATACTTGTGCATTTGTGAATGCAATAAATCCTGTTTTTCAATTAGTGTAGTGCTAGAACTCCGTATTTGTTCCTGTACAACTGCAAGTTAAGCAGTTAAGAACCAAATCGATACTTTGGATGATATAAAGAGCTATAATATTGCAATGAAGCAAAACTTAAATGTGTTATTCAACCTTAGTACATGCAGATGTATTGAAAACGTTATTTAAGCTAAAGTATAGTGGTGAGAGAAAAACATAAGATGAATTTTAACAAATGATCTGCTTCAATAGATGCCTTTACCTTATCTGCATTGTTTTAGATGTTGTTTCAGACTGGATTAGACTATTACATTTCTTTTAATCATAATTCATAGATTCTCTACAGGGTTTCAGTCTCTGAATTTGGTCCAAATTATTGAATGGGTTTTGTTTCCTCTTAACAAAACCCGTTTTGTTAAGAGGACACAAAATGGGTTTTTGTTTTTTGTTGTTTGTGTGTGTTTTTCTACCACAGTTTTCCAGTTCAACTTTTCATTATTATGCTTGTATACTGCGCAGTGTCAACCGTCAGCTTCTTTTATAATAATCTTTTGTGGAGGGTGTGGATGACGGTCTGCTGGACAGCTGTCAAGTCTGCAGTCTTTTGCACGAGTGTGTAGGTCATAAGACATTTATGAGGTAGTTTTTTTTCTTTCTGTGAAACTCAATTTGGTGATTTAATAAATATAAAATCAATGTAATTTTCTTCTTCTTCTTCAACCTTTATTTAACCAGGATAAAACTCCTTGAGATCAAAGATCCATTTTATAAGTGCCCTATTATTAATGAAAATTAATAATAAAAACCCTGTTAAATTATGATACCGTTGTGTGTAATGAATGTATATGATAAGCTTTACTTTTATATTGAATAACAAATTTACTTCCGAATAACACATTTACTGAAAGTCTAATTTATTGAAATTCTATTTATCGAGATAGATCTTTCATGGCACACCTAATCTAATTTGTGTGGAATTTGGCTTAACAATTAAGTGTGACAAACACTGACAACAAAAGAAGACAAAACATTCTGTATGTAAAATGCTTTCTAAGAATTTACAAGATTTTCTCTGTGTATGCATCAATTTGCAAATCAACTTTTTTGTTGTTTTTCTTGAGCAGCATGGTATTTGTTAATTAACTTACAGTCAAAAAACTAAACTACAGTGCATTAATAAACAGTAATTAATATGTTTTATGTAGGTTCCTAAATAATGAAGCCATAAGCTTGACGCTCTCTGTCTTTCCCATTCGGTCCACTTGATGACGAAACGACAAAAAACCAGACTGGATCCTCTTGATAAAGTTAAACGGTTTACATCAGAAATAAAAACGGTACAAATGTTACTTTTCCACAAAATAATCAAGAGTAAACAAGAGAGTCAAAAGAGAGAAAGGGAGAGAGAGAGGTCAAAAAACTGTGTGGCTCCACTCCAACTGCCCAGCTAACTCTAACTAGCCAACCCTAAAATCCTTAACTGCAATTAGTTATGCAAATTTAAAAGAAGGCTGTAGTATAGTCCAGTTTAACAAATGTGTATGCATTGGAGATTTAACTAGTAATCACTTTTATCTAAATAAACAAATTATCATAAGAGATATAAACATAATTTATCCTCTGAATGAACTAAAATTGAATTTAGGCTTCTACATTTTATATATTGAATGTTTGCTTGTGGACTATTGAAAAATGATAAAATTGATCTGAGTCAACAAAGCACCAACAAAAACATAAAACTGTTTTTCTCTGCAGTTTTTGGCTAGTTTGTTCAACGGTCAGTATATTTCTTCTCCTTTTTACTGTAGCGACAAACACAATATGGTTCTGTGTACAGGAACATCTATGTACATTATACAGATACACATCATTTTGAATGAATTCATTTCTATCAAGCAGAGACGCAAAGTCCCCAAACAATAACAGAGCTGGGGCTAAGGACCAGAGCAGGTAAAGTCACTGCTGTCCATATCTTTATTTCTGCTGGAAAAAAAATGATTGAACATGTACGGCCAAGTCTCCAAAGTCCAGCCTCAGGGAGCTGCATGAAAAGAAGCCTTGGGATGAAAAAGCGCAGGCCATAAAAAGAATTTTGTCTGGCAAGAGGCTGTTAAGACAAGGAACCTGGAAAATAAATTAGCTCCACTTAATAGGACATCAAATCAACCTACTTCTGATTATGAACTATTTCTAAGCATACAGTACAGTGTTTATATAAGTATGGAATTATAGTTTTTCAGTTTTTTTTCCCCCTCTATTGTAAATTCAAACAATTTTCCTTCTCAGTGTTAAAGGAATACAGCCTTGTGTTTACAGAGAGCTTTAATCCAAACCTTGATTGTTTGTGTCTTTTTCTCAAAGAGTGTTTGAGATTAGTGACACATGGCTTGTCAAAGACTGGAGTTTAAGATTAGCCAGTCTAATCCTTTTGGAATTCAATACTAATGCAGACATCACATATGCATGCATCTGTGCACACAGGCACACTCACACCACACATAGGGGACATAACTAAATGTGTTGGCACCCTAGGTTGAATACAAGTATAAAAGGATCCCAGGATGTAAACAGTGAAACACAAAACTATTATGTCTCAAGAAGCTTCCTCAGTTGAATGCAAGTTGTTCTGCACAACCTTTAGGTAAAAAGTAAAAAATATGGCTAAGTCAACGTTTGACTATGCCATGCAATAATTAATCTTCCAAATAACTTTTATCCAGGCCTTTTTGCTTTATCTACCAATTTGGATTATGCACAATCCAGTTACATGTGTCAAGATCTACCAAGTAGTATAGGTAGGTCTAATAGTTGTCTATATTGTGTTAAATAAAAGAAGCTGAGGATTTTCATAAAACATTTCTGAAGATCCTCAGTTTTCCAGGTTTTTAAATTCAGGAAGGATTAAAGGACAACATTTTGTTTCAAAATTTAATTTAGAAATCTCCCTCTCCATTATTTTCTTATGGAACTTGTGCAATGAGGCAACTGTCACTTGTCCTCATCCAGCCAAGCGACCTGTGTAATTCGTGCCTGTGAAATTTACAGTGTGTACACGTGGATGTGCACATACGGGTTAGCGATGCAACACAAAAGTTTGTTGCTGTCTGCTTTCGTGGAAAACTCATCTTTCGTTGTTGTTTTTGAAATATCAAGCTGGGAATATTTAACCAGTGAGAAATGTTCAGCATCCTCTCACAAAGAATCTTTTCTTTTAGATCAGGCTCCATCCAAAAAATCATAACCTCCTAACAGAACTGTTTTCAGAATTAATATCTCTTTTAGTAAAATATGTCCCCAGTTCCTGTAGTTAAACTGCAAGGAGTGAGGGTACACTACTCAAGAAAACTACGCAAAGTCATAAATAGGTTCCAGAAGTGTAAACACACCTTATGGGATACAAATATCTTTTACAAGATGTAATTATTAGCCACACATAAAACTATTTACTGCACAGTGGCACAGTTGGTTGCCTTGCAGCAAGGTCCTGGGTTCAAATCCCGGCCTGTGGTTTTTCTTTATGGAGTTTGCATGTTTTGCACGTGCACGCGAGGGTTCTCTCTAGACACCCTGCAAGGATAAGCATGTTGGATGGATGGACATCAAACTATTCAGCGTATGCAATGAACTTCCATGCTTGTTAGTGAAGAGCACATCACCTAAAATATTGCACACTGCTCTATATTTTGCCTTGTACACATAGGTATATGTAAAAAAGTGCCATTAGCTATTATGTTAGTTGAGCTTATGCATTTCTTTCACCTGCTGGGTGTCTGCTAAGGGTGTAAACATGCAGTCTGTTGATGACGCTGGTGCAGTAGAATCCACCTGTGGGCTTATGTTCTCATCGTTCTCTGTGGGAGGCCCATTTCATCTCTGCCTCTTGCTCTGGGCTGACTAAATAACACTGTGCCTTAAAAAATATAACACGCACACTTGGTGCCAAAATAAAAAAAAAAAATTGACATTTATTCAACCTGAAGCTTCTGCAAAAAGAAATATGCTTGACATGTTGTGTGATCGTAACCAGTAGGAAGCCATTAGCTCAAGGCACTAACAGTGTATTATTCTACAATAGGATGCCGTTTGGGATAAAATAACACTCTTTTCTTGAATTTATGCCTGACAAGACAGTCATTTTAGTGATTTGTACACTTGACATCTGCAAGAAAAAAAAAACATCATTCATTCTTGACCATGTATTTCTTTGAGGAGACGTGGATGTGGATCAGTAAAAGTTATACATATATTATAAAAAGTTATAAAAGTTAGCAGTGCTCCTTTCAGTTCAAAAGAGTCATTTATTTAATGATTGAGGGAACAATCATTCCCTCAATTCCCACATAACCTGGGAACCTCAAGGTTATGTATGAATCCTCAGCTACTAAAACGTGGTAGAATCATGTTCTCAGCTGCTGTGTACGTTCAGAGTCAGAATGACTCGAGTCATCTGTAGACCATGAGCCAAATTTGACTCATTTACACAGATAATACAGATTTGGAATTGTTCTCTTTGCTTTTCACAAAACCAAAAAAAATGCTATAACTACAACTTCTTTTTCTAGAGAAAAAGACTCACATTGGCTACTTTAATAGCAGGCTGGATCTGTACTTGATGGGTTTCACTGTTGGCTTTTTGTATGTTACTGCTTTGGTTAACATAAAGCAGCCTGTACTTGGAAAAACTGGAAACCTACATAGGTATTTGTTGTAAATATTGAGAATATCAGTTAAAACTGTGATACATCTAGAAGCATTAAATGTCACTTTTTAACCCAGAGTTGGCCTGAATCAAATATTTATACAAAATTACAATGAGGTATTGTCTAAAACAGAAAATCCCTTCTGGAGCCCATTTGTTTTCCGTTGGTCCAACCCTTACAGCCCCTATTTAAAAACGTTAGCTAGCTGTGTTGTGGATTATAGGTAATTTCAAGGTTAATGTAACAGATATTTTAGCAATAATATCTGTTACATTTACCACTAACAATGTATAACATTGTTAGTGGTAAATATGAAATGCTAAGGATGACTTAAAATGTCAACTTTATGATTAATTTAAATTTTAATATCAAAAGTAATTACTTGTCTTTGAGGATAAATAAAGTGATCATGATTTTATATTTAAAATTAATTTTTTGCAGAAAGTTAATTCTGTCAACATTTACATCCGGTAAGTACTAATTATTATCAAAATATGAAATACTGGTGTTAGACAACATTTTTATAATTCTAATAAAGAATTTAATGCATTATTTTAGTAGCAGCAATGTATTAACTAATGCTTTTCTTAATTAAATAAAAGAAGATGGGGCTACTATAGATAGCTATAATAAGATTCTGCCCCGGGCAGTTAACCGTGTTACCCATATCAGAAACCACCACTGACTGACATGAAGCTAACTGCTTTTAGTCCATAATGCTTCATTTCAGTTTTTCAGATACATTCCCACAGCCTTGTTTTATAATTGAAATTCTACCTTCTAAACCAAAAAGTCTACACAGAGGAAAAGAGTCTTAACCTATCATAATTGTGCATTTGGTAGCAAATCTGCCCAGCTGGACCAGCTACCTTGTGCGTTAAGCAACAATGCTGCTATCATTTTTTTTCTTTTTAGAGCCATTCTGCTTTGACACGAGGAGCATGTAAGCTTTGGATCCGACCACATTTCCCTCAAGCCTCCTTCTCCTCCTCCTTTCTGTTTTAACTTTTTTAACACCTGG
Source organism: Brachyrhaphis roseni (assembly GCA_903066815.1). NCBI lineage: Eukaryota > Metazoa > Chordata > Actinopteri > Cyprinodontiformes > Poeciliidae > Brachyrhaphis > Brachyrhaphis roseni. Next base: position 13,939 of record CAEFZY010021246.1, on the reverse strand, counting down.
ACTAACAAAAGACTGGCTTTGATCATGGGAAATCCCTTGGCAGAGTTGCAGTGAACCCACGGTGGAACTCCACCTGTGTGTATCTGTGTGATGCACACTGAGCCAGATGATTCCCAGTACATCAAAGCTTTGTGGTTTATGTATAAGGTGCAGGACACATATGTGGTGTCTATGAAAACGGACAGATGCAAAGAGAGAGAGACAAAAAGAGAGAGGAAAATTGCAAGTACGCAAGAAAGAGGGAACATCCTGTTTCTCCTGTGTAATCAGTAGCTCTGCAAAAATGCACAGACACACACAAGGCTGCTTGTTATCAGTAGCTTTCCCACGCTGCTGTGCTACAAAGCTCCACACCAGGATGGGAGGATGAAGCGAGGGAGGAATGGACGGAAGTACAGAGGGATGGAGGGTCAGCCTTCACCAGCTTAGTCTCACTGCAGGGATAAACACATCCCTCAGCGGGAGTTTGTATTTAGGCTAGCAAGATCAGAGTTCAGAACGACCGACTGCCAAGCAGGCAAAGCGACAGAAAACAGACAGAGCAGCGGCGATAAACAAGCATCCATAGAGCAAACAAGCAGTGCACATCCTTCGCACTCTCACACACACACACCAAACACTCTAGTTGAGAAGATTGTACATTCCTCCTCCACACCTCTGCTCCCACATTACGCTTCTATCAACTCCTCTATTCTTGAACATTTCCCTACTTCTTTCTTCGTGTCTCTCTGCCTCCACCACCCCTTGCTCGCTGCTCAGCCCTGAGCTCTTACGTAAGAAGTCCATTTGCATAACAGGCTGTTTTCTCTGGCTACGGCATGGGCACACGAGACACACTGGATAATATGTTAACAACTCAAGCTGTTGGTAAACAACGACCTCCATCACAACAGCTCACATTGGCGCTATATAGCAGTGCAGGTCTGTTCTACGACAGAGATTTAGTGCCTTTGGATCTCTCAATGCCAGCTGGCTCAAGGCCAAACGGGCTGAAACAGCTGTCATTTACAGAGTGCGAGGATAGGCCATGTCTTTTCCTTGATAGACCTCATTCGGAAGGAGGCTGACCTACCTGCTGGGGTGAACCTGTGCAATAATAGGTCTTGCACCAAGAGATGACTGTTCAAATCAGGCAGCCTGGTATTATCCTCTTCAGGGTAAAGACAAGAGAGGAAGAGAGACCAGCGTGATTTTGTGTGTGTTGTTGTCTTCGATGCGGCCTCTTCAAACATAAGCTATACAAACAGAGCGCACATTTGAAGGAATGAAAGCATACATGCAGAAAATTATACACACCGACGCACTTCTAACAAGTGTGTAAAGAGTAAAAATGAGAAGACAGGCTTGTGAACATCAATAAATACTGCGGTGGAAGCTGTTAGATACACCCTAAGATAACTAATTACACACCAATTCTTTAAGTCAAGAATGGCCTCAATCATGTCGGGTTATTAAAGAAAGGGCTGATCTTTTGTCTCATTTACACACCATCACACATACACTTCAAAGCAGCTACAACAAATGATCAAGCGAATCAAGCACCGATGGTCTCTCATAGGGGGCTTCCCATTTCTCCCTTGCAGAACAGCGGTTGAAGTCAAGACGATGATAATTATGCCTTTCATGTTACTAATTTCATTATACAATGACTTAAATACTCAGCATGTTGATATGATTTTGGAGTAAGCAGGACATAATCTTAGGATATCATAATCTGTCATGCTACTAGGCTCCATCTACTTATCTGACATCTTTCTCCCCATCCATATTTTCCAGCTCATTTTGCCATAGACTGCTATGAAGCTCTAATATGTATTACGTTTCAATTACTTGTTGCTTGCCAACTACAGTTTTAAAACATGGTTACCTTAAAAGGACCTCTCTGCTGCTAGCAAATGGAAATAATTCACATTAGCAAAATGTACATGTCTTGTAAGCAAGAAAACAGTGTAGCAGACTTTTCTTTTAGCCAGCTGACAAACAGTCCACAGAACATGTTGTGGGGAAGGAGCCTTGTGTTTCTCTATGCTCCACGCCTAAAGAAAACTTTGATAACGCCAGCAATTTCTCTGGCATCTCATGGAAAGGACTTTAATTGTTTGGCGGATAATTTGAAACCATACCTCTCTATGCCTCTATATCTTCAGATTTGGATACCTTTGTGTGGCTTTTTATATATTCTTTATATAAAAATAAAATTCTAACTGGTGTTTGGTACACCATATTCTGGAACTCTGTGCTCCCTCTTCAACACTTTCAGGCCACCCAGCACTAACTTAAGGATAAAATATGGACTGCTTTAAGGCATAGCAGTTCAAAAATGTAAGTTTGTGTTCACAAACTTGTAATTTGTTATCTTATCAATCGTTTATAGAGAAACAACATATATTTCTGTGAAGACCTAGCAATAACATACACACTTTTTCATTCACATCCTTCTGTCTCTATTTAATCTAATCAATCACTGTTTCAGTGTGACAATAAAAGGCATTGAGCCATTTCACGAACAGCTATGCAAAGTTAATAAGTTAATTGTGCGGATCAGTAACAGTGACCTTGTCCCCCCTGATTTCATGCCCTAGCCCTTCCCTCACCCCTCCTGTTTACAGTTGGATCACCTGCTGTTCTAAAAGCTGAGAGCTGTTTATAGGAAGATTTATTGAAACCAGGATATGGGAGTTCAGAATGTCACTCACAATATCAGAAAATCCTTCTTAAATCCCTTTCGATCTTTAAGTCTTATATGCTCTCAGCCAAAGTAAACAGTAGCACAGCATGTTTAATAAGAGCTAAGTGATGCTCAGTCTGAGGCATATTTATATTGTCAGTTCTATTGGATAGATTGAAAAGGGTGCAGTCTCGTGGAACTGTCTTGAGTTTAGTGTGTGTGTTAGTTTGCTGTCAGAGCTTCCCAAGAAGGAAATAACATAAATCTCACTCATGAAAAATAATATATTTCAAAGGTAGCTTCTTCCTTAATCCAGGAATCCAAGCAGATCAGAGCGCGTAAAAAGGCTTCCAGTGACTCCGGGACTCATCTGAGAGCAGCAAGTCAAAAACACCCGCGGGGTTGGAGATTTCATTGTGAGGTGTGTCTGTTTTCATTACCAGCTTGCACACACATAACAGGATACCGTAGGCGCACAAAACGCCCTGTCCGGCACGTCAGTTTCCAGGGGTTCTGTTTATTCAATTATGCACGCATCAACATCCCGAATATGAACGGACTTCAAAACGTAACGGGACATAAGCTGTCCTCTGGCTGTGCTGCATCTCTAACGTCTACAGACAGCACGCACAGACACGTGTGTGTTTTCAATGAGAAAAAGAAAACACAGTGTGTTCGTGTGCACGCGCCCATGGACGCGCGTGTAGGAGAAAGAGGGAAGACTCATCACCGGTCTGCCAGGACCCGCGTGTTGCAGCGCGTTTTGCCCCCTCTTTATCTTCCTATCACAGTTGGCCCGAAACATCCACACGCACACATGAAAACCTGATGCGCACACACTCCACGCACTCACCACGCGTCCCAGACTTACCTTTCAGTAGAATCCCATAAATAGTGTAGAGAGTGAAAATCAAATGACTCTTGAGGTTCATCCTGCCTGCTTCTTTGTTGCTCCTGTCTTCCGCGCTAATTTCTCCACTCCGTCTCCCTCCTGGACCTCTAACCGAGACCGGACGGCTTCCTCAGCTTATCCAGGTGGACCTGCAGGAGCGTGGTTTTTGTGTGTTTCTGGGAAACTGGGTTAACACAACCCAGTCTTCAATCCCTAGGCTGTTTTGCTTGTGATTTAAATTCTCGCTCCTCTAAAAGAAAATTAAAAAAAAAAAAAAATCACTAATGTGGATGTTGTCGGGGATGCACTACTGATGAGTGCGCTCAGTAAGAGGAACTGAAATATATATATATATTTTTAAATCAGCGTTAGACCGCAAGCGCTGATAAGAATGCTCCACTGGTAGCAGGATAAACGTTCCCGTTCCCGTACATCTGTCTGCACTGGTCTTGGTCTGCCGTGGCGCACGGTCCACAGTGCTTGGAGCACGAGTGGATTGTTTGAGTTCCGCCCACACTCCTTTGATTGACATGAAAAATAAACCAATGGTGATGGGGATTAGGCAGGAGTTGGTGGAGGGTAGGTGGAAATGGAGGAGCGGCTCAATTCAGACGCTGTAAAATATATCACTTTGCAAATAAAAAAAAAGAAAAGATTTTGAGTTACACAATAAAATAGATAAATGAAAAACAGTTTCTTTGATTTTGGAGAATAAAATGCCACGAGTCCACGTCTCTACTGAATTCGAATATCGATTCAGCATGGGTGTAAACAATCACGTAATTATCTGTATCAAATCTTAAAATGCTTACAGTCGACTACAAAAAAGTTAAATAAATAAAAAATTCATAGGTAGCTTTTACAAACAAAACGTTCCACAACATGTCCTTTTGTCATTACCTTATTAAATAACTTCTCATTCATAGAAAAAGGCGGATCATCTTTTACAGTGTTCTCACCCTTTACAATGGGATCAGAATTCAAAACAGAAAGTGTCCAGATATGCTTTCAGGTGTGAGCGGGCACTAAACCATGCTGTGTTATTGAGTTTGTTTCTCTTTTTCGCATTTAAATGTTTCTGACAAATTGTGAGAGAAAAATAATTATAAACTTCAAAAATCTTAGATAGACCTAGATAAATTCCACTTTTTTTTTTATTGAACATGATTCTAGTCCCTGCTATGACCAGTTGTTGGAAATATGACTGATTTCAATCACTGATCAAACCCAAATAAACCTGGGCAAATTAATGCTGCAGACATCCTAATAGCTTTACATAGCATAGAGATTAAGTAACACAGATTAGTTTCGTTTTGTTATATCTCAAAAAGGATTTTAAATCACCCCTCTTTAAAGCAGGCACAAAACATCACTAATTCAATAAAAAATTGGTGCAATGTGGGAATGAAATGTAAAGAGCACAACCAAAACTGCATATGTATATACTTAAACTTACCGTAAAAATTTAACAGTATTGTTTACTGTAATTTAATTTACAGTTGGAAGAATCCTACTAGAAATTAATTTAGATTATTCTAAATAATCTAAATTGATTTTTATTTATTGTATGTTATGGATTCCTTTTTATTTAAAATATCAGTGCTTTCTTCACCCTTTTTCCAATGTACTACTCAATTTCCTGTTTTCATTTTACTGCTACATTTAAATTAGAATAAATATTACAGTCTTGGGATGTGGATACAATATATTCTGCTTTTGCAAATGATATGTAAGATTTCCCAAAAATATAAATGAATAAAAGTTAGTGCTTTTGAAGTGCATTTTTCAATTAATAATATTTTACTTCAAAAGCACCAGAGATTGGAGAGCCTTACCCAAAGTCCCCAGACATCCTCACTGGAAGACATGGTAGTAGGATTGAAGAAGTCTTATAAAGAATTATGTCCACTAACCCATCATATCCTGAGACAAGGTCTCAGGATGTAAGACAACCAACCCCAAAATTAATAGTGTTGGTGATGCACATTTCCTCCTCTTGAGAAAGCAAATGGCAGACCAGAAAAAGGGCAGGTCCCTATACTTGTACTATAGCTTGGGCAAGAAGCTCAACTAAATTGGACTCATTTTGGATTAGAGTTGTCAGAGTTTGGACAGCCATCTTTTAGATAGTGACCAAAATAATGAGATCACAGATAAAAACAGATGAAACGAGTTTCCTCTGCTGGTTGTCTAGGCTCTCCCTTAGAGATAGGATGAATAGTTTAGGGAGTGAGAGTATAGTCACTGCTTTTCCACATTGAGAGGAGCCAGTTGAGGTGTCTCGGGCATCTGGTTCGAATGCCTTCTGAAGCCTCCCTGGATTAATCGGAGGGAGAGAGGCACAGAGGGAGGGAGGATGAGTGGATGGATGGATGGATGGATTGATTGATGGATTATCACTGCCTTTTTCCAGCCGGAAATTGGCTCTAGCTTAACCTCTACAGCTTAAGCAAGAGCTTAACCTGCCCTGATGTCGACTCTCATCTTGTTAATCAGAAAGAACACAAAACTTTTGAAAGTTTTATGAAACAAACTTCCAATTTTTTTGCCACAATGGTTGTAGGGGCAATTTTCTTAGAATATACAGTGTACCAATTGTCTACACTGGAGAAACAAGTAAGTAGAAGAAGACTTATATGAGTGTTTATACAATTCAATATTTTAATTTTTAATATAAAAAGTGCACAAACAACATCAAAGTTTATAGATAGTAAAGAAGAGAATCAAAGTTTGGATGGAGTGAGAACATGAACAAACAGACAGCAGAATCTATATAGTGTATCCGGAAGATATGAATATAACTAAAACTGACTACTCATGAGGTAATGTTGGTGGGAAGGGGAAGACAAACAGAAAGCAAATCAGACTAGAATACATGAAAGTATGGTACTGCAAAACAAGAGACGAGATTAATGTTGTTTGTCTCTCCCAGAGCACTTTTCCTTCACCTTGATGGAAAACATTATGACACAAAGAAAAGGTATGAAGGAGAATTTACGAAGTCTGAACAAACAATGACATTGCTGCACACAACCTCTAATGGCACATAGACAACACAACACAGAGATAGATTCTGCCAGTGTGGCTTTGTTGTGATGAAGCTCTTATATTCTGAGTAGAAGCTACTCCGAAAACACCTAGATACTTTGCCCTGTGCTTTCCTGCGAGATTATTTTATACAGGCTACAATATGCATCCTTGTGAAAAATCACTGCTAGATCTTGTAATAAAATAAACATAGCATGATGTAATAGCATGATGAAATGTTTAATTCTCAACCACCAAGTTTTGTGCTTTTAAATATTAGTTCATATGTATGTTTTAGCTTCGTTAGATTCATGCAAATCTCATTTATCAAAATCTGGCATAGAATGGGTTGTAGAAATAATCTTATAACAAGTTCCACAAGTGCATTCTAAAACAATGTGCATTTGTGCCAATTATTGGCCAATCTAAGCATAAGAACAATCAAGTGTTAATAAATCTGGTTGATGGAAGTAACTGTCAATACCAAACACCACCTCTTTTACTTAATAAATTTCTTAGCTACGCCACAGAATTTGTGTCACATAAATGAACAAAAGAGGGTTAACAATAAATAAATATGTATATGAAATATTCATATTTGCCAAACAGATGCCTAGTCATATTTTAGAAAGGTGAAATGGAAATCTTTGTCTCCAAATTAACCGTGCTACCCAGAACAATTTTGTTCCGAACTGCACAAGTCAAAATGGTACATTTTCTTAGACATGTACAATGGCTCTGATCCAAAGCTTTAAATAAAGCTTCACAATGGATGGGAAATGTGCAAAGGCCATAATGATGATAAACCTCTTGCTCAAAAACAGCAGTTTGAAAATGCTTCCTACTATAGAAGATAGAAGTAGGCTTCTTTGTATGCTCCATCCTGTCAAATGAGTGGGTAATTGTGCTATTTATTAGTGTCTAGTTATACGAACTGGGATATGAGCATATCCTACATGTGATATACCCTGAGATTTTACATGCCTTACACATGCCTAATGAATGAATACCAATCAGTGACGTGCGGTCCGGGGAGGCAAGTGAGGCAGAGCCTCACCTGTCATAAAAGTGAGTTGGAAAAATAATATATAATGAAAAATAATTTATATTGCTATTTTCACCTTGTGATTTGTACTATGAAGTAGCTATTTTTCACTTAGCTTAACCAGTTCTGATGATTTTTTCTTCAAAATTGCTGATTTTTTGCATTTTCCCATTCAAATGCTCGGAAGCTAAGCTGGTGAGGTAGCAGTAAGCTGAGCCTCACCTTCGATAGCGCAACCTCTCACTAACTGCACTGGCTGCAATTCTATGGGGCATGTTCCTCCTGTCTGTACGTTGCCAATAAAATGGCTAAGAAACATTTAAATGTATGAACTGATTTTCCATAATTTAGATTATGTATATAATGTACAGTGCTTTTTGTCACCAACTGTGTGTGTAACGTGTTTTATGTGTTGAGGAGCGATCATAAATGGCAGAGAACAGATTCGAGGAGGGGCAGGCAGTTCTCTTGCCTCATGGCAGGGGGCGCTCATGATCCCAGACAATGTGACTCCACAACTGCACAGTAAGAGACAGTAACAGCGAGCTAGCCATACAGTCAAGTGCAGCGATATATTTATAGTTTTCTCCTCGTACAACAGCAATCACTTATTAATAATCGCAAAATAAACATTAAACCTAAAACTATACTACTGCAACAGACTGAATGTTCTGCTCTTTGTGTGGGAAATATTTGAATGGGTTTTTCTTGTGGCGTTGTTGTCAGTTGCTATGGCAACGAGTCTGTGCGCAGCTGCGCTGATACAGAAAGCGAGAAAGAAATGGTTTTGAGTTGTACTTAAACGGTTTTTCCCTTTGCTGTGGAGCACAGCACGAAATTAATAATATCTACATGTCCAAGTTTGATTGAGTTAACGGAATTATTCTATGGCGGCAGCGCAGCTATGCATGACATGTATGAATAGTCTTTTTGCCCTGAAGCGTTGTCCGCACGCGCAAAATTTCATTATGTAAACAATAACATGCAGGGGGTCTATATTTGTAACTATGATTATGATTAAGTCAGTGTCTCACTAGCTATGAACCTCACCACACGTCACTGATACCAATGCAATGAATCATTCATCACCTGAATATTTTAAAACTGAAATGTTGTCAAAATACATTATGGGACACCAATGATCTTCTTTAACTTAATTAAGCATATTCATGTTTGTTCTTTTATAAGACTGAAAGGTATAATGAAGTACATTGGGAAGTACATTTCCTAGAGTTAAACTAGACCCATTGTCTTAAAAGAACAACATTCTCCTCAGTTAACAGACTGTAAATATGCTCAGTAAAAGCAGGTGCCAGGCACTCACTACAGTATTCATCTAGTGTTTAATTGTATTTAAAATGCAGAGTCCATCAGAGAAAAAAAGAAATAAATGACTAGTCTGATGTATTCTGGTTGTAATTATAGATAAAAACAGCTAAAGTGCCTCTAAAAACAGAAAGGGAAGAAAGTTTTAAACAGAAGGCTTTTCTTTTTAAAACTGCCAACTTTAGTAACATTTTGTGCATTGAACCATTTGGTTACACGACCTTTGTAATTTTATCAGGGGAATATGGTAGAAGAGCTTACAAAACTGCAACAGAGAACTTACTAATGTACATATAAATGAATGTCAAGCATCAGAAAACTAATCTCACAGGAAATATCAGAAGCTCAGTAATCAGAGGCCCTACGTAACAGTAAGAATTAATAAGGTGTTTTTTTAAAATGTGATTTGCTATGACTGAAAAACAACCTATGTTAAGGAATGAATCTTTTAAGTAATAATTTGACAATGATATATTGTTTCACAGTATGTTTAATCTCTTATGTTTCTATGACATAGGCACAAGGTCTTACTTTTAGATTGAACCTTATAAGTGATTATTCACACGTTGCCTACCTTAAAGTTGCCTACTTGAGTTAATAATTGAGACAAGCACCAGTTCACACACACTGCTTTAAAGTGAAAACATCTTCAGTCAAACTAAAAGGAAACAGTCATCCACAGTATTTTGCTCCTGTAATTTAAACACCTAGCTCAACACATATGACAGGTATGTTTTAATTAAGTCATCATTTTACAGTAAAATATATCTCAACCTTCAGCTGAAAGCTATCACCTAATTTTTGTAAAACTCTAGATCAATACTGTGCAAAACTGCAAAGGGGGAAACTATATTTTATTACAAGCATTCTTGGATGTATAGGGCAGATGTTTCCCAGGTGATCCAAGCCAGTGGCATGTTTTCAGATGCATACACCCGCACTCTCTCAATTAAAGATACCAGTAGCCACAAACAACACCGTCAAGAGTAATGGGAAATTATTCATATACAGTCAAGATTTATACCTGAATTTCTCCTGGGACAACAAAGGATCCTATTCTATTTTCTTCTATGATGTATTACATTTCTGCCTTAAATCTCCCATAGTTGGGCTACAGCCACAATATTGCAAAGCCTATGGCACATTCATACAGTCAATCTTTGTGATTCTCAAAACAAATTAATCCAGGAGATCAATAATCAAATATGACATACAAACTTGCCCCTGAATTTTTGTACGTGAAAATTATTTTGCACTGCACGAACTAAAGATTTTCCTACAAAGTTGGATTTTGTTTTCTACATTGGAACGCCAGCAGTGACATAAATTTGGGTTCATGATCTGCCATACATTTGATAAATGAGATAAATGTTCTAAAATGCTTTAAATAAGTTGATATGAGAAATTATAGGAATACAGTTGACATGTCTTGGCATGCTGATCTTATTTTTGCTTAGTCTGTAAGAGTTGCACAGCCTTGAGCAGCACACCTTGTAATGGCTCATTTCACACTCTCAAATTGGTGTGTGCCTTCACTGGAGGCATAGCAAGGAACCAGGGGGGTCATCTTTAAAAAGTGTTTGGATCCAGGAGAGAGGCCAGTCAGTGAACTGATAGAAACAGCACATTCGAGTTTCCGCCTCACCTGGGATTTTCTCAGCGCTCCAGATGGCAGATAGACCCATCTTCCTCTCACTCCCTGTCACACAAACACACACGCACACACACCCCTTAATGCACATCCAACTCTCAGAGTTGCAAGAAACCACCACCTGTTCCTGGCCGAGTCCATTGTTCACTGGTCTTCCTAATGTGGTCTGACACATGTTGCCAAGCTGAGGGCCCAGCACTTTGGCTCAGATGGAACAAGGCGGGGCACAACATAAATCACAACACCTTTTATACCCAAATTTTCTTTTACCCCTGTGCCTCTGTATGAGTTCACCTAACAATTCACAAAAACAAAAAGGAAAAATATGGATCAAAAGAAACAGTGATCCATTAAGAAGAAAGAAGAAAAAATGTGTGTTTTCTATTTTAGCTAGAAATGAGGATCATGCAAATACACATAACATCCAAAAGACTGTTTGTTCAGAGTTAAAATAACATTCAGAAAAGTAAAAATACAGTACCTGTTAAGCAGTAGTCAGTTGCTTCTAAGCTTATTGATTAGAACAAAGACTCAAACACACACAGGAAATATAATTCTGTAGGTAATAAGTAATTTTTTGCTGAATAACAGGTCTAAAAGTTAGGTCTAGTTTCTTGTTGCATGTCTATGAAGATTTATTTAGACATCCAGGTGGCACAGTGCTTCTCGGGGTTTATTCTCTTAACACAAAAACTGATTTATTTAAAAACGTTTTAGTTATTCAAAGACCCTCCTCATTTGTAGTGAGTGTAAAAGAAGAAATGACTACCTCCTTGTATGAAAGACATACTCACTGCCTGATTTATCTTCAAACCTGAAGAACAGTCTCTTTGCAGCTTCCAGTGAATCTACAGGTGTAGACGGTCCTAAAACACGTAAGAACAGTTTTAGAAGCAGACAAAACATCTCACACATCGATTACTGATTTAAATATAGGACACACAGCACTTTCTTGTGATGCTAACTTTTCCTGATGACCAGGGTCTGATGACAGCAAAATAGAAACTCTTCAAAAAGTGCTGCCCACCTATGTGCCAAGAAGAAAAGTAAATTGAACCACTCATTGTAGAAAAGCACACAGATGCACACAAAAATTTCGAAGATGCAGTGCTTTAAAAAAGCACTCGATGCCTTATAGTTTTATTCTCTTTTGGCTTTTTTGTCACACTTGAATGTTTCAGGCATTTGATCAAATTTCAGATTCAGAAAACAGAACCACAGTAAATATAAAATGCATTCCTGAAATTATTTCACTTGTTAGGGTTGAAGATTTCCAAATAAACCCAGTTTTAAAACCCACAAAACCCAATAACTGCTTTACTCAGAGTGAGTTCTTAACATCAGTGTGGATGATTTTTTTCCCCCACTCTTCAAAATTCTTTTATTTTAGCCACAGTGAAAGTTTTCTGAGTAAGAACAGCCTGTCTAAAGCCATGTCACAACACTTTTACCAGGTTCACAATTAGCACATTGCAATGCTTTTAAAGGTTACCTCATAGCCAAAGAGCACTTGAGCTTAAGGTGATGAAATTACAGCCAGATATCCTCTTTCAGGATTTTCTGGTAGAAAACAAAATTCATAATGGAGCCATGAATTTTGTGGATGTCCTGAAGCAGCCCAAGACCATCACACTAGTTTAGCAGATCATCCTTCAAATGACAACAAACTCATCCGAGCCCTTTTTCTGAAGGAACTTTTAACACATCCCCAGCTGTTAAACATTAGAATAGATTTGTAGACGGAATTTCACGGAAAAGCATGAGGATTCTTCAGAACAAATTTTTGGATTACAAACAAGATTAAAGAAATCTCCTATAAAATTATCCATAAAATCTAGCCTCCTAAAATGTATTGCATCTTAATTCTAGAGTCAATAAAGGATTTGATATTAACTATGTTTTGTAATTCATATTCTGAAACTGTTCTCCACCTATTGTGGCACTCTCCTTTTGTTAATTCCTTTTGGCAGAATCTGTGGCTTTTTCCACAGCAACACAGAAGCACAATTTATTCTTTTATGGGAACATGTCATAATTGGTTTCATTGATAAATGCATGTACTTCTGAATTTCACATATATTTTTTTTATTATCGGCTAAATATCATATTCATAGCCAAGTTTTATATTCAAACTATCAAAAACTTTTGCTAAAGAAATGGCTATCACGAGGCATGCAATTGTTGTGGTTTTCAGTGTTATAATATAAATCATACAGTATATTTGCAAATAAAGTTTTTTTGGGGAAAAAAACTTGGTTGCAAATTGTGCTGTTTGAATATTTTTGACACAATTAGAACATGTTACTTTAACCATGAGCGATGCTATTTAGACCGGAGTGTTAACTGTTTTGAAAATGTGCAGCGTGAATTAACAACTGCGTGAAAGCAACTGAGAAACACTGGCTAGGCTACATGTTGATTAGCTCCGTGTTTAGCTGGTTAGGTTGCAGCTACATTACACTGCTGAATAACTAAGGCAACCGGTAATTTCATCACATTAATTTTACTGTACCTCTGTTACTCTTATGTTTGTCCTCTTCTTGTTTTGTATTTTATCTTTTCTTGCGCACGAGAAAATTTGGAACGTTTTGAGATGATCGTTTTTGAAGATGGTTGCATTAGAGGAGAGGGAAAAACAGGAACAAACCCACTCATGAAGGGATCAAACCAAAGTATCATTATTACCTATAAGTTTTAAAAATAATAGTTTTTTTCTGGATCCTTTTTATGGCACCCTATTGACCTTATTATTGTGGAAACAATAGTGGATATTACTTCCGATGCCAACCGGAAGTAGAAGTTTTTTCGCTGGTTAAATTGTAGTTATTTGCTAATCTATAGTCATGGTAGATGTTGCATGTCTCTTTTCGGTTATTGTACAGTATTAAGTGAAAATAGTAGAAGGACATAACGGACATCCCGTCTACTGTGAGAGACCTGCTCCTTACAGAGGAGCGCTCACGTCTTTTAAAAACATGGAGCAATAAGGAAGCGAGAAACGTGTGGGGTAGCGTCAAGCCACCGCACCTACATAAAGGTGTGATGTGAATTGTATTTGTTGTTTGGATTAAACAAAACAAACAAAATAATAATAAAAATAATGAAGTTCATGCATAGCTATTGATTTATATCTTTTGACTGATTTTGGCTTGATTATCAAAATCCAAAAGGTTGCACATTTAAAAAAAACATACTGTGCCAGGAAGTTTTATATTTATGTGTATCGAAATAATAAGCTCATCTGAGTCTTTATCAGAGGTGGGGACTCGAGTCACATGACTTGGACTCGAGTCAGACTCGAGTCGTTAAAATCACGACTTGAGACTTGAC